>VZTO01024977.1:11174-110650 GCA_013400615.1 Syrrhaptes paradoxus | reverse complement strand
ATTTGTATTATAATTATTACAGTTATAATGTTAATTATTAAATATTTATATGTTTATTATAGCAGGATAACTATTCTGTTTCATTGTTTCTAAGTCTCTGAAACTTGTGTTTTTGAACTCAACAACCCTCAAAATAATATTTAGTATAACTGTGTAACGTAAACTCATATAATGAGCCTATTTTAAAGTAGAGCTGCTTTCTGAGGGAAACCTGTATTATTCAAGTGACCGCCTGGATAAAATAATGAGCTTTCATTTTTAAGTATCCTGCAGAGCTGCAAAAAAATAAACTGGTATCTGCAGTCTGCCTAATAGACTGCTCACCACATCACCACATGCAATTAAGCACAAGTGATTTTTCTGCTCAAGACAGGCTCAAGACTGATTTAGCAATGAAACTTAATTACTTCTAGCCCTTAGAGAAAATGGCCCAACAAGGTTGAGGTTGTTGGCAGGGCAATGTGGGAAAGCTATTGCTGAAACTCCCTTCCCCATTTCTGATTTTCTGTTAGCAGTACTTAGCACTGTTAACCTTCAATTAAGGAAATATTCCCACAAAAATTGTGCATTGTTATTTCTTTCTTTATTAGAAGCTAAAAAGAAATATAATGAAATTTTGCAGCTTCTGAAAAACAAGTGTTCTGATCAAATCCAACTGCTTCACTGTATGGGTGAAGTTATTCTGTGCTAATGGAAAATAAAACTTTAAAATTAGTTCTCAAATGCCTGTGTAAGTGTAAGGTGATTATTCTGGCAATAGAAATCTCAGCCTGAACGGTAAAGCTAAGTGCAGATGTACTTCTTGACAATTTAGTATGTCATAGGTAAATTGTTTCTTATTTTGTACTCAGATTATATGACAAAATGATGAAGGAACTGAATATTAAAAAAAAAGTTAAATCATATTAACAAGCTAGTTCATACTCAAAATTGCATCATTTGAGTTTTTAGGAATGTGCTATTTAAAAGAAACAGGAACTTCAATTCTGCGACTCCAAGGAATACATCTGGAATAACAATTCAGAGGGACATATGGCATCAATTGGCTTATATTTTCCTATATGGGATTTCTGATTGCAGTAAAAGGGAAAACTGTTCATTAATTATGTGGAATTAAAAATACAAATACTGTGGTGTTGTTGATTTATGTGCCCAGTTGAGGAACTGAGTTCTGAAAAACATGTGGACATTGAGCTAAGAAAATTGACTTTTCTGTTTGTCAACTGTGACGACAATTTGCTTTACTTTTGTAGTATATTTTTCCCCTTACAGGTTTCCCTTACTTTTATCTCTTCATGTAGATAAAGCTCTCATTCACCTCTATAGGTTTTTCATTAACAAAGAGAAGAAATATTGCAGTTGTAATTTGTTCAATATAATTCCTTCTCAGAAGTGCTCACAGTCTTGTTCCTGCTAACAGCTGTGGAGATGTTTATCAATAGAAATATTCATGGTAATGAAACTAAACATGTGCCTAAATATTTGCAAGAGTGTACAGCAATGAGACACTGATTCCCAAAGGCACGTTTAGCACGTGCTCTAGTGCTTTACTCAGTAGGGAGTGAATTTAAGTATGTGTTCAGGTCCCTTTGATTTCAGCAGTATTTAACCAAATAAGTGACTTAAACTTTTTGCTAGAGAGGAATTAATAATTTAAGCATGTACTTGAATTTATTTATTTTTTTTTAAATCAGAGCATGGAAAGACTCATTGGAATGAGCACTGTCTTAGCCTTATATTTACAGTCCCTGGAATATTTACCAATCTTGGCTTATATTTACCATCCTCGGTGTATCTAGGGTATTTCTCATTATAATGAAAAGGAGTAGGGTGTTTTGGGTAGTAAAATGCCATTTTAAAAATTATGGTGAGATTTCTCTTTAAGTGCTTAAACATAGTTTTCAATAATCGGTTTTGTAGATGGGCTTTGAGCACCATCAGTCAGCAGAGCTTATCAGTCTGTCCCTTTCTGTGCCTGTTTTTAGTTGCGTATATTTTCACTTTGAACTGCTCAGGCTGAAATTTTCTAAAGCACGTGAAGATGGTGCCCCTCAAACAAGTATTCTTCGCTATGCAATCTTGATTCACCTCCTTTCATGAAGGAGGCTGAGGTCTTTTGCAAAAGCCACCGTGTGACAGAGTAATGAAAGACACATGCGCTCAGAGCCCTGAATTGCAGTTACACCGGCAACATGGGTCAAGAACCACATGAAGTTAATAAGGGATGATTCCTGCTCCAAACAGTTAACCTGAATAACACTGGGAAAAGGCGGGGAAAAAAGTGTAGTATTAAACATTTCCACACAAGGCTTGGATAGATAGTTGACTGATTTGGAGTCATGCAAGTAAAAGTCAAAAGTAAACTGTTTCTGTCTCCAACTATTTACAATTGGTCATGCAATTGCTGTACTTAATTCTTATCATAAACTAATTAATGGGGTTACCTGCAGTGAAAGAGCACTGGTTTTGGTAATCCAGGTGGTCTCCTGTGATTTTAGGTTCTGGTGGAGATGGGTCCCAGTGGCTTGGCCATCTCCATTTGCACCATCCAGTGATAAGGTGGTGCTCAGGCCACCCTGTAAACTTCATGCTACAAATTTAGTGACTAATAATGTTGTTAGGATGTAAGATGAATCATGCCACCTTGCCTGCTTCTTGAATTTCACTGAAGTTTGGAAGCTAAGCAAGAAGAGGCTGGTGTTTTATTGGGATAACATTGACAGCGTCGCTGCTTCCTTTTGTGTGTTCCTGACGTGTTTGTAATACAGGTGGAGATGATCTGTGTTCTTTATAAAGTTCTCCTCTGGTTTTATAATTTTCTAAGACAGGTACTTTGCCTCTCATGCATGTGGTTGATTTTAAATCCCTGTTAACATGTTTGTAAGAAGAGTTCAACAGTCATTTTTGATTTATGTCTCTGAATTTTCTTTGCTCCGAGCTGTGTCCTTTTACCGTCTGTGCGGAATGGGACTGAACAGAGGCAGATGTGGAAATATTTCTTTTCAGTAACCATGTTTTGTACACAGTGTACTCCTCTCCTGTGGCATTCATTACAGCTCATTGGACTTTGTGTAAATTCAGGAGAAAAACATAGACAAATACAATTTCCAGGTGTCACTGCGTGCCCTTGAACTCGGTTTTACTTTGCAAGGACTGTGTGCAAGAGACTGTGAGTGGGTAGAATTTTCCAGTCATGAGAAAAGTGTTTGGAATTCCAGACATTTGGAAGTGTGTACAAATTTTTAATAAAACTTTTTTTTTTTTGAGAAAAAACTCTTTTAAGTTGCTGAAACTCAGAACGTTTATGTAATCAAATCTTACCCTGAAACTGTTTAGCAGACTTAAAAATAAGTTTTTATTGGAATGTTAGTGATGAGGTGTAGGAAAGATTGATTGATATCTCTTTCCGTGTTGTTGGTAGCCACTGAAGATCTCAAAGTTCATTCTCTTGTTTCATCTCGAATGGAAAAGAGCTAATTTAAAGCAGCAGCAGACGAACAATATGACCTGGTGCAGGTAGTGGTTATCAAGAAATAATTTCAGGTTGAGACATTCAATGTCTAGTTTACAAAGCATGGCCTTCCAGCAGTTAACTGTACTTGTGAAACTGCCTTGAGTTAGTGTTTTTTTGTAACCTCATCTCCCAATATAAATTATTTCAGTTCAAGTGCATGCAATTTCTAGAAATAGCAATTAGCATTGATGCTTACAAAATCTTTTGATTATTTTAACATGACGGTAACACAGTAAATATTGTTGTAAGTAGTGGAACGGTGTACACAAAAGACAAATACACAGTTATGGTAAATTGTATTCATCAGCTCAGTGGAACTGTATTAAATGCAGTCTCATTTGAGATTAACTACATGGTGCTGTAAAATATCACTCATTAGTACTTCGCTAACATTGCGCTGGTGTTTTTTTTATTGATCAGTTAATGCAGGAAAAAAAAAGGCAATCTATCCTAAAATACACTATAGAGAGATTTATTTTCAGTGACTCAAATGCTTCAGGATAAGTTTTACACTAGCATATATTGAAATATCAGTAAAGATCTTACTACAACAGCTATGAAAGTGCTGCTTGCAAGGGACATACTGACAAATAACTGTCTAAAAAAAGTTTTTTCCTTCAGTCACTTATCCCAAGGCATTTTTATTCAAATAAAATTGTGATTTGAGGTTATATTACTAGTACTGGAAGGAAAAGTGACAGCTGTTTAACGTGTCAAATGCTGTGCTCGTGGCTGAGCAGAACAGTTTGTGCATTTGAAAGTTATGGAGCATTTTAGAGAAGTTGGATAAAAGGGCTCAGAATTGATCAAGTCCCACTTAATTCCTTCTCAGTTTGACGGGTGTACCCGTAAGACGCCCAGTGCTCCCCTCTTTCCTGTCCTCTCCAAAGGGTGATCTGGGGCTGACTTTGGAGTGGGTATAGCTGGGGCAAGGAGGGTCCTGCAACGAGCCCAGTGCATGCTAACACTTGCTGTAATCCCTGCTTTGGGGTAGTTTTAACAAGTCTTGCTATCTCCGTAGCCCAAGTGTGCACTCTGCCCACACCACACCAGCTCTTGTCCCTTCAGGGAGGGCACGTTCCTGCCCCTCCTTATCGGGCATATAAGGGCCATAAAATAAGACACGTCTAAGTTTCGCCTTGGGATGTTTTTTGTTCTTCCAAGTGGTTGTGCAAAGACATCTGCTGGTACCCCGTAGTGTGAAGTCCTGCTGTGTCTCTGTGAAGTGGCCAGGCAGAGGCTTGTGACCATGCAGTCCCTGTCCCTGGCTCACAGACACTCGGTGCACGTTGCCCCACGGCCCTGGGTGTCCTTGCATCTTGTCCCCTCTCCCTGTTTGTTTTCTCCATATTCCAGCAGGATTTTTTTAAGGTGCTATCAAGAAAAAGTCTTTTGTTATAATGAGTAGGATCAGCCCACCAGATTTTTGCTTTTACAGCATTATCCTCAAAGTGAGAGCTACCTGCAGAGAGATGTGGTGAGAGGCTGCAAGCCTTGCTGGAGTGGTACTGGGAAGACTGGGCCAGCCTGCTGATGGGGGAGCGTTTGGCTAATCTAACCATCGGATCAGGGGAAGACTATGGGAAGGGTGGTCTACAAGTTACAACATAGTTTCTGTGCTGTCTGCTATTAAGATATCTCCAGTCCCACAGCACTGACTATGAAAGTTTCCCTATGTAGGGATTTTAGGAGAGCTCAAATTAGATAAAGCTGCTCTTATTGCTGGGATACCTAATTCATTAGTTTTCCCGGTATAGAGGAGAGTTCAGATTTGTCTATATTAATTCCCTCAGAGTATCTTAAGGAATTTTATTCAAGATCTCTTGTGTTTCTATTTCTGATGTTCTTATCTGGCATTATATTAAACATTTGAAGATACACTAATGAACCAGGTTTGCCTGAAATTTTCTCTGACCTACTCCTGTATTGCAGGCAGATTATAGTATCAAAATACTGTAGTAAATCACTTCATAATTAAATTCTTTGTAGATATCTCAGGAGTTTGGAATTCCTTTGGATTTTCCCACCACCACCTTTGAAGATAAGACCTGATTTGTCGCTTTTTCCATGATTCTAAAGTAGTTTCTGCCCAGGTGACCTAACATGAAGATAAAAACGGTGCTATATTAGAGGGAGAGAAAAGTTTTAAGAGTTTTCTTTATATATCCATTTATTGCATTTCCCTAGATAATTGGCAAAGTTGCAGCCTTTCAGAATATCCAAGAATTTATCTGCAGTTTTGTAAGACTTTTTATTGATTGATGCCTTTTTAGTACGAGCATTTTTTAATTGGAAGAAGAAAATCTTTGCTAGCGTTTCAGTACTTATTATAGGTAAGACCTGAGAAGGCTCCTAATTTTTATCTCAAGGCTGTCCAGTAGAAGAAGCATTTTCAAAACAAAACAGAAGATAAAAGAATTAAATTCTGAAGTGTTTCTTTTTTTATTTTTTAGTTGCTTAGTCTTGGCTGGTTTGTGTCTTGGATTTATTTCTGCTTAAAAGCGTAGGAACCTCGGGTCAGATTCATACAGGCTTCTTATATAAAATCTGCTTATATTAAGCCCTCATTCAGTTTTATTGTGGTACGTCTGTGTTGTGAGTTTGGTTTTTGTTTTAAGAAGCCAAATAGTAATAATGTTCTGTGTTTTTCCACCAGAACAATATTTTTATATGTGTTTCTCCCTCGATAATGTGCTACAATATTGGTCAGTGATTGAAGAAGCGTTTCATTGCCCCAGTAGTGAAGTAGGTGTTCTTCAAATTGTATGAAATGCTGCCAGAAGTTCTGGAAGCAATCTGGAAATCACTTTGATGTTAAGATACTTGTACATGGATACTAAGTTAAGGACCTTGTACAAGGCTCACTTCAGTTTCTTATTTTTGCAATTTAAACTAAAGCTCTTTAACACAAGGGAAGCAACAGAAAACCCCTAACACATGTTTGGTGTGGGTTGGATTTTTTTGGTGTGTGGTTTTTTTTTTTTTCTTTTCTCCACAAAAGAAAGGCAGCTTGTAATTAGGGCTGAAAAGGACTTTTAATGGTGTACTAATTTATTCCTCTTCCTTGTCCTGACAGGTTTAATTATTCCTAAATATCAGTGAGTTGACTGATGACTAGCTCAGAATTGACCAGCTCCACTGATGATGGGTCAGTGGTAAAAATGTTCTTGCCATTTTGTTTCATTTCTTTGTAAGTTATACTAGTGAATTATTCTTCCTCAGGTAACCTGTGTTTTACTTCATTGTAAATAAGTCATTCAGATGTTTTCTTTGGATCTAACAGGTCTTTTTTCAATTCCTTTGTGATCATCCTGGCTGAAATTTGGAGGGTTTAAATCAGTTTTACTGGGTGAAATATTTCCCCTTAAAGTTGTGTTCTAACTTTCTTTCTAATGCATTTTAAAAAATTAAACTTTAATTGCCTCTCCTTTGTAGTATTTTTATTCTTTCCTGAATTCCCAGCATTTTTTCCTAACTTAAAATAACTCAACACGTTGAACTTTTCCATACTGTCTCCATCAATGTCTTCATCGCTATTTCCTTTTCCCCTTTTGCTTCAGGAAAGACATCTTTCATGTCACTCTCAGGATAGGGAGTAGCCAATTTATACAAAGACCAAGCCCTACCAAAAAGACCGTCTTTTATCATTTCCAGAAGAAATGAACTTCTTTTCTGCCTCTGTGTCAACATTTTGCTGTTGCCTCCTTCAGTGTTTTACATGTTATAAGGAGTGTGCTGTTCCTAGCCTATGTCTGTGTGATCCATCCCATCTGATGAGTAGCTTCTGGCTGTGTATTGCTCTGCTTAGCTCTTTCTGAAGGAATGCAAAAAGATGCTGATTATTGATTTCACTTTTTCCAGGGGTTGAATAGCGTAATTCTGCAATAGCATTTGATGTATGGGTAGTGATAAGGAGCTAGGGCATAGAAAAGTGAGGAGGTGGTATTCCTGTCTAGAAAAAAGTCCTGGGGGGGGGGGGGAAATGTGGAAAAAACCTTATGCAATGGGAGAACAAAATTAATTATTCTGTGAATCAGAATAGTTGATGAATTTTTCTGAGTCTTTATGAAGTTGTCTCATGGTGAACAGATGTTTGCCCAAGTTGCATTGTCCCTTAACAGAAGAAGCTGAATTGCACAGAACAAGTCAAGGGGTGCAGCATTTACCAGGAGCTGTGCAAAGGGATGACTTCAGGTGTATTCTGCACTCACCTGCTGCTCCAGTCTCCGTGAAACAGGCAGTCTTCTGCTTGAAAGCTTTGTCATTACTACAATTCAAACGGAAAATTACAGTGGCTAGTCTGAAGGTATCAGTTTGCTCAAAGAAGTGGTGTTCTGATGTTGGGAAAAACCCCCAGCAACCTCATACGGCATGTGGGTGCACATCGGTGTGACAGGAGACAGCGCCTCAAAGACACAAGCTTGGGAACTGCAATAATAGCGTGTTATTTTCCCCTTCATTTATATTTAAAACCTCTTTGTAACAGTAAAGACTTCACATTTTTCTTTTAAATACTGAAGCCCTAGTCGTTGCAGAAATTGGATGTACTAGTAGTAGCGTTGAGTACTTCCCGCTGCCAGGAAGGGAGTAGTTTTCCAAACCCCCACTGAAAGTTTATGGCTGGTGCTTACACTTTACTTGATTCCTCCTCTTGGCATGAATCCCTTTATGTATCTACTGACAGGATCTTTTTTAGTCATCTGCTCACCAAAGAGAATATATCCAAGTCTTACGTGCTTCTCTTAACAGTATGTAGAGTTTCTTTCAATATTTCTTTTGTTCTCGAAGGGGGCTGTAATTGATGCCAAGTAAGTAATCCGAAGTGCTAAAAATTAATAGTTCTAACGAAAATGCTTTTTATCTATTGTTATGTGACAGGATCATTTTAATTGTATGAATAAAGTATCTTAAAGTATTTTGCAAGATGTTTATTAAAAAGAGACTTATGTGAGCACGATGGTTCATTTTTGTTCACCAAAACTATTGTATTTATTTTCAAACTTCCAGCCAAATATCTGTAACATGACTAATCTATTCAAGTACTGTCCAGATTAAAACTTTGTGTATAATGGCATTGTATTCCTGCAAGTTTTTTCTGCAATTTGATAGTTGAAAATATCAGTCTGTGTTTTACACTGGTGCATACGTGGACACGTGTAACCTGATCTGTTTGTCTGAATTTCAGCTATACTGGGACATGTGCTGCCTGCTCTGCTCCCTTCTGCTTTTGTCTCCGTTGTGTTCACTTTTCTAATGATTCCCCGTGGGCCACGAACATTAAGGTCCATGTGAGGTCAACCGTACCTTGCAGATAGTGACAATACTGCAAATAATGTCAAATGTGGGGGGGGTCACACGGTGTTTCCTGTTTCCTGTATTTAATTTAGAGGCTGGTGATTTGTGAGCAGCCTGCAAGGATGCTGCACATACTTTGGTTTGTCTTTAAGTTCAGGTTTGAATCCCTGAATATTCTCCTGCTCCTGACCTCCTTTTGTTTTCCATTGTTTAAATACTTCCTGGAAAAGGAGTGTGTTTGGGGATCTTCTCTCTCAGACTTTTTTTCATGTTTTACATGTGTTTTATTTCACTGCTCTTAATGGGTGTGGGTTGACAAAGCTGTTTCTGTTTAACCACCACCTGAACTTGGAGAGTGTGAAAAGGAAATTGGTCCAGCTAAGGAATAATATTAGTCATTAGTGACTGTGAGAGTCCATGGAGGGAAGACAAAATATTTTATTCAGGGTTCCAAAAAGAAGAGGTGACTCTAGGCAGAAAATACCTTTTTCAAAGTAGGAAGTGATGTGTAGATATGGGTGACTGGAAGCTCAAAGGACTTCTGTCTCCACCAGCTAATGCTAAGAACTAATTTAGTAATACTTGTACCAGTGATAGAAGGTGGTAAGGCAGGCAAGATATTCTGAAAAGAAACTAAAAACAATACCACCACCAAAAAAATCTTTAGCTTTTTATTAAGGCTATTCCAAATTATAAGATTATATACTTCTGCTCATACTCTGATCAGCTCTTGTTGGCTGATAGAAAATATGGAGTTCTTGGACTCACTGTGGTAGCCCTTTGCCTGTGGTGGGTTAGTGTGGTTGCTGTTAAGAAAAAAGAATAAAGGTGAAATGCTTTTGTTACTTCCTTGGATATCAGAGAAATGACTAAAATTCCTGAAATCCCTGGACATTGTGGTATAACAAAACACTCAAAGATTTCAGGAGTATTTGTAAAACCATTCCCTTAAATAGGAAATAATGAAATTTGATGAGATAACCTATAAATGTCTGCTTTATCTCAGGTGCCTTTGTTATTAAGTTAGCAGAAAGAAGTTTTTGTTTCAGGATACTTTCACTGGGGTTCTTTTTTGGTTGGCTGATTTATTCTTGCATGCCCTGTTGGGAAAGAAAAGATCTCATCTTCTGTATGTGATGGATACCCTGATATTATGCACTCTGGCATTTTACAGAGTAGGATGTGCACTTAAGCTGTTTTACAGTCTTTTGAGACTGTTGAGGAAGCAGGCCAGAAATATAATTATGCCAAAACCTGCTGACTTTTAAAAAAAGTTTCCAGTGACAACAGATTTTAAACCGAAAGCAGTTTAATTTCAGTCAATTGCTCTGATTTGCAGGAAGGAAATTTTACCTTTAGTTTAAATTTTTCTGGGCTTGAATCTGTTAACCCATTGATAAAATAGCATAGTGAGCTGTGACATTTTGTTTAGCTCTTGTTTTCAGTGTTAATACCAGAAAAGTGCTAAACCTGAGCTATACCTAAAAATAAATCATTCTTTTACTTCAGTTGGGCCTGGGAAGGCTGGTTTACTTAGAAATAAACTTATGGTTGGGAAGAGAGGATTCTAGCTTTATTGCAGTACAGTTGGATCTTATTTATGCTGTTGAGTACAACTACCATCAAAATAACTTACTTTGGTGGAGTGGGGGCTGGCCCCACAATGTGTTACTAGGACTGTTTTGCAGAGACTGTCGAGGAGTAGCTAGGAGATGGAAAGGTGTTTTCAGCTGGTCATCCCTGTACACAAGGATGTTTGGTTGATTTCATTTACATTATAATCATCCATCAACTGTGAAGTTTAAATAGTATTTTCTTGGTACAATTCCATTTTAAATGCCATTGGCAAATTCAGAATTTCTCAGTGACGATTCAGAAAACTTGAGTCAGTTTAATGGAGCAAATATTTCACGACTGGCTGCAGGTGCATTTCACCTTCTGTTGTGCTGCTTTCAAAGTGCCTATCCTGTAATCCAAAGGGCCTTTACCTGCTGGTACATAACCAAATTATTTGGTCTTCTGCACTGTTCCTGGGCTGTAGATGCAGAAGATACAGAATTAACTTATGTTTTCTGAAAGAGCGATGTGTGGAGCCCTGTAATCTTCCCTAGATAAAGGTCAGTGTCTTTGTACTTCAGAGCAATACTTAATTAGATGGTTCAAAAGGACATCAGATGTGTTTTGGAAAGCATTGGTTGAGCTCTTTGGTGATGTGTTTGAAGATATTTGCGTTAAGTCATTTTACACAGTTCAGTGTATTGAGTGATGTGATGATGTGCTTTCCTTCAGTTTTCTCCTTACCATGAGTTATTGCGCTTGACTAGAGGTCATTCATTGTTTGCCATGAACGAAACCAAACAGGTCTTTCCCTTTTCCCTTGGTAAAGTGTGTTGGTTATCACCAATCACCTGCTTGTTTTCCATGTGCCTTAGCATAGATGATCCAGTTACATCTTTTTGATGCATCTTCTTAATAGGGCTGAAAGTTTGACAACCCATTTGTCAAGAAGACTGCTCTCCACTTGGTTACTTGACTGCCAGGAGTTGTGCTCTTTCTCAGTTTTCATGCTTTATTCTTAGATGGCCTTAAGAGGTACTAACTGCCCCAGAAGGATACAGGCCTAGTCTTCTGTCTTAGTTTTCTAGGATTTCTTAGTAATCCAGGATTGTCTTCTATCTGCCATTTGACAGCCTTGTGAAGTTGTCTTCCCCTTCACAGAAGCCAACTCAGTGACCCATCAGGGACTCAGCTTTCTGATCCATTATAGTACCATTGCATTATTTATGCAGTGTCTTACCAGTTCAAAGTGATTGACTGGATGAATGTACCATAATTGTGGACCTAGTGAAAAAGCTCAGAAGTATCATAGGATCATAGAAGGGTTTAACAAGGTCACGGTTCTTTCTTTGAGTTTTTTCTATACTTTCTGGGAGTTGTTTTCTAGTTGTAAGTTATATTATTTGAATCTATCCTTATTTTTATTTGAAAAAAAGTGAAAAAAAAGTCACAGTACCATCAAATATTACCATACTTTTGAAGTTCTCCAGAAACAGGCTGGTGAGATTTGGTAGACCAGGTAGACTGCAATCTCTGTCTCTTCCCCTGTCTCCGCGTTTTCCCACTGGTCTCATCCCACTGTGTGGATGCAATTTGCCATTGGTGACTTTATCCACCGTGCTGACTGCCGTGGAAGATGTCATTTGAGGGGCTGGTACAGGTCTGGTAACAGCCTTTCCTTCCTGAGCTCCCAGCTGGAAGGTGTTGGGTGTGGGTACCCCTCCCACCTTCCCAGGGAAGGGCAAGGGGTGAGGGAGGTGGAGGTGCAGGTGCAGAGCAACCAAGAAGGTACAGAGCACAATATGGCACTGGTGTAATATTAAAGAAATTGTGATGACTTTATTTGTTTTCCTACAATTTTGAAATGTCGTTTTCTATACTGGGATGTTGCCTATAGTATTAGCAACAAAGTAATGCCTCTAGGCATGAACAAACATCTGTACCAGCTTTTAAGCAGTTGAGAGAACATTTTACACAATCACCAAAAGGCATAATCTTACATTAACCTTTTTTCACATTACTTTTGTTGTTTTAATGTTATTTTTTCCCTGTGTTGTGGTAGGAGTAACAGTAGCAGAAGGAATGAAAATTTGTCTGGCTTCTCCATAGTATTCTCTGCTAGTGCCAGGGCTTTCTCCTGAACCTACAATTTCTGTGTTAAGAAATAGGTGACAGATCTTCTAATATTTAAATGATTGTTGGTAAAACAAACAAGGCAACAGTTTGTCCTAATCAAGTTGTAATGAAGTTCTGTAATGGAAGAAAAATGCTTGTTTCCTGGTGTGCGAGCCTTTGCTGTGTAGTCTTTCAAAAAGAAGTACATTAAGTATTTCAGTAAAACACCATTATTTTCCCACTGATTTCTGTACCAGTTTTGAGCTTCTCTTTATTAGGTCTAAGAATCTTATATCTTAATAAAACCCTGGTGAAAGGCACTGTGAATCTAGCTGGAATGGTTTAAAATAACGCTTCTCTTAGCTTCTGCTTAGCATCTCCTCTTTCTACTTAGTCTCCATGTTGGAGCTGGTTAAAAGGACCAAATGAGGGGCTCTTTGAAGCAAAATGCCTTTCTCTGTTGCACAGCTCTCACTGTCAGTGTGGCTCCCTTACTGGCTTCCCGCAGTGAAGTGGATGCTGAGCTCCTTTGTGGCTGCAAGTCAAAGCCAAATAAAAGGTAATCTCCGCTAATGGTAGGGGAGTAGGCATCTCTGTTCTTCTGAAGAAAAGTTCTCGAGAACTTCTTCAACTTGTGAAGTCCTTCCTTTCCCGTGACTTGAAGTTATTTATGCCTTCTCAAGCAGCTTCACTGAAAAGTAATTCTATCACGGCATGAACTTCTTCATTTAACAGATAACGGCATCTCTGCTTTCACCCCCTTCTAAACCATTCTGATTATATGTCCTTCCTGGCATGCTCACGTAAAATGTTGGTTGTTAAGAGCCCTAGTAAACTTGAGGAGTTAACGGTATCTTACGATGCGCTGCATGGGGGTTGGACTAGATGACCTCTGTGGTCCCTTCCAACTCAAACTGTTCTATGATTCTATGATGACAGCTAGGGTCAGCTGTACATTGTGGAGGCTCCTGTCTTGGCAAATGGGAGAGGAATGTTAGCTTACTGTGCCATTTCCCCCTCCTCACGTTCTCCAGGGGGCTCTTACTCGCAAAGAAATGCATGTAGTTCACAATGTTATTGAAAACTCTGCCAAAGGAGTGGAGAGATACAGAAATACTGGTGTTAAATGACATCTTGTACAAGGTGCCAGGATGTATGCATAGTTATAATCAATTTTAAATATTTTTTAAAAACATTTGCAGTAGGTGTCTGCTAGTTGTACATAATTTTTAAGAAAATAAATCCACAGTTTTTAAGCACATTCTTTCATGCGTTTTTCTCCTGGCTGCAGTATTGGCGTCCTCAGCTCCTTCCTGCCTCTCAGTCTCACCAGCAGAACAGAGAGGGCAGCTATGGGCTTGGGCACGTGGGGAAGGAAACGGTTGAGCCCAAAAAACAACTATTTGTCCTTTGTAACTAACTTACAGTAAGTCTGAGCATGCTAAAATTTTTAGTAAATTTAAAATTTGTCCATTTAACTTACTCTAATTATCAAATACACTGCTTAAAGTAATAGTTAAGAGGTTGCAATCATGGGAAACCCCTCTGCTGTTTATTTCTGAATGATCAAAATATATTATTTATTTCTCCTCCTTTAAACCTGTCCCTTTACTAGTTTTTAGGGCTTATCAGAATTTTGTCATGTTCTGATACTGTTTATAGTTCTCACCAGTGTGAATGATGACTGGATACAGTGGCTTTCATGATGTTGCCTTGCACAGAATATTATGCTTGGAATATTATTTTAATACATGTCCTTTGCAGCAACAAAATGATTTCAACACCTGTAAACTTTTAAAGACAAATATCTCTTGCAGTTCCTTTTTGGATACTAAGGTGATATCAAACCTTGTAATTCTTCAGTGATTATGAGCTCTGTAATAAAACGAGGCAAGGAGAAATCCTCATGGTGGAGATGAAATCTTGGATGATAACCGTAACATGAGCTAAGGAATTATGTTCAGAAGTCTAATATGAGACATCTGCACAGACTACTAAGAAAATTTATTGTTATTTTAGTATTTACTACATTTGTAATGCTCTTGTAGGATAGGTAACCAGATTTAAATTTCAGCGTACACATGGATTTGATACTTAGAGATGTTAGCATTTTCATAGTTTTCATTTGCAGCATTGTATTTCTGAGTATATTTAGAATTCTGCATTTTCCGTGTATCCTGATCTGAACATCTCACAACTACTTCCCCTTTATTCATCAAAGTTATGAAGATGGGGGGTTTAAATTGTGCTGGTTGACTGTGTTGTTAGGAGTTTGCCGTGTGTAACATCCTGCGGTTTGATCTCGGAGTGGGTTAAGCTGGTTTAGGTAGGTGTGAACCCCCGCTCTCTGCTGATGCCCCTGCTCAATCCTTGGGAGGGAAAATTGGTTCCTTTCAGGCGGATCAGGTCTATGATTTGTTTCTCTATGCCAGCAGAAGACACATGGCAGTAATCAGCAAAAAAAGGTGCTGGAAATGAGGAGCAGTGACTACGTAAATTGATGTTTTCTGAAAGTAATTCATGAAGCTTCAGCGTGAACTGAGACATGACCCAGTGATGAACAAAGCTGCACAGCAAAATGTGTAGCTGTCATGAAGAGCTCATCAGTTACTAGTGTTCCAGTGACCCAGTCATAGAGTTTAGATGGAGATTTAAAGTGGAGATTTTAAATTTGGTTCAGTATGCTCCAGCGGTATAGTATAAAGCACTTGCATGCATTGCCTGTGAATATCCTGGACCCTGTGACATATGTTAACTATAAATATAATTTTTTTATATATAGGTATATTAAAAAATTGAAATTGTAGTAGTTGTTCAGGTTATTTATAGTTCTGCAGTGAATTAATATTTAGAACAGTAAGAACAAAGCCCTGTGTAGCATTGTAGTGTTTTGGGTACCCAAATTCAATGAAATGAGCCTGTTTCATGTGTTTTACTCTGATGTAACGTAATGAATTTAAAGAAATGTGGAAAAGTTTACTCTTTGTACATAATACATTTGAAGATATTCCTGACATAATTTATAATAATGGAGTTGTGTGTAAAACAAATGCCAAAGTGTATTGTTCTTATCATTTAAAGTTTCTTGAGAGCGTGTGTTGTATTGCTGTAAGTGTGGTGGTATATTCAGAAGCATTGCGTGTTATTTAGGGTGGTGTTTGACATAAAGTAATTCTATTTTGTCTGTTTTTTCCTCAAGACTAAGTGACATGTGTAACATACATGTTAACTGTAGCTATTTTCAGTGATTTTACTGAAAAACAGCAGACCAAAGGGAAGAGAAGACTATCGTGTGCAGTTAGAAAGTTTTCTCTGGTGGTGGGGGCACTAATTTCGGCCTCTCTCCACCACCCAGTTGCCAGTTTCAATGGAGCTTACAGGAATGTAATCATCTTTGAGACGTGTGGCTTTGCTGAATTTGGTTGAAACCAGGCTATAAGTTCTAGAGGTGTAGGTAAGGACTGATTGACAAAGAACTCTTGTTTCTTTAGGAAGTTAAACTCAAAAGCATAGGAATATTTTATTCTGTGTAAGTTTTTTAATTGGCAGAGTTAACAGTTATAAATGTAGTTTCCTTGCCTAAGTGAGACCAGCATGCAACAAAGAGGAAACCAATGGTGGGGCTCTTTTGGTTTTATTGGGAAGGGGAAGGAGTTTCATTTTGTTTTGTTAGGAGATCTCTGAAGAATTTGATGAAATGCTATCGGTTCCTGCACCAGTCTTTACCACAATTAGCCTTGTACAAGTTAGAGACTGTTTATATCTGAAAGGCAGAGAAAGTTGAACTTCTTTTCGGTTTCCGAGTGCCTGAGCACCGTGAGGAATTACATGTGACCGTCTGACTCTATGTCGTGTCTAATCACTCTCACAGCAGGAAGGTATTGTGGTGTTCTTTTGTCCTGCCTTACTGCATGCCTGTCTTACTCCTGGTTCTCAGACAGAGACAACCTCACTATTTAAACAGTTACTAACTGAGAAATGTTCTGAATTTATTTTATGGGGAATTTTCCATGTATCTAAGAAGGCTTTCTAGTTCATAAGCAATGGGAATCCTTCTAAGATAAGGGATTTCTCTGTGATCTGCTTGTTTTTTTCATATGAAAACTTATCATTAGTCAAGTTCTTGACTTTCAAAAAATTGTAGAGAAATTTTCTTTGTGATGACTTTCTTTGTGACTGTTAGAAAAATAAGATCAATGTGACTGCAAATATTCCCTGGTAGGTAGAAATGAACTATAAAGTCTGCTGAATTACTGTTATTTTCTTAAAATACAATGTTGAAAATCAAGGTTTTAAAAGTCATTGACGTTCACATCCACCCAGGCAGGCCTAATGAAGGAAGACTTGCCTGCTGAGAGCATGCTGATTTTCTCAAGATGCCTCCAAAACCAAAGCAAATCTAGAAAACAAAAAGGCCCCCAAACCTCCAGCTGCCTGAGTATTAAAGTCGTGGCTGGGGGGCTTAAAGCTGAGCTATGTCAGGAAATGGGAAATGAACTGAAAATGCCAGAGTGTCACGTTTGGTACATTTCTTGTGGTGTGTAAACCGAGAATTTACCATGGCTCATGGCAAATATCATCTCTTGAAGGGACAAATCACTGAAGCTGTTAATTTTCCCCTTGCTGGTCAGAATTCCAAGTGCAACCTTTCAACAGCAATCCATTCGACAGTGTTTCTGTTAATGTTTGAATGTACTGGTGCCGCGTATCCAGGTGCAGTTTTAGGAGAAGGGTGCTGGATCGTTCCGCTGGGAGCAGAACACAGACCTCAGGTGTGAACGTGTTGCAGAAGCACCACCACGATCCTCCTAATGAACCACTGCAAGCCTCTAGCTTTTATGCTTTCCCCCCAGCCATGCTGGTAAATGCAAAATAAGGAAAACCAACCAGATGCATGGGAAAAAAAACAAATTTGATCAATTTAAATGCACCTTACAATATGGGAAAGAAAAGGACTTGTGTTTTTTAAGGTTGTTGTCTTTAGAATATTTGTTGTGATTCATTCTGAGTATTTTATTTCAGGAAGGCAGTTTCTTGTTTGTGTGATATGTTAGCTGGACTTTCCTCCTGCTCTTTTCTTCCTCTTGTAATTATTACTAAACCAGACAAGTATTTTTTTCTTTTATTCAGGAAAGAGCAACCCACCCAAATAATTTGATGTCTCTATAGCCCCAGGGTATTTCACTTACTTTCTATGTATATATATATTTGGTTTTATGCTTTTTCCTAGTTAGATGCCATTTGAAATAAGAAGACGACTGTGTGGCAGCCTAACAGAATGATGTTTTTCCAGACAGTAATTGAGGATTTATGTTTTATAGTCTGGAATGTGACTTGGGAGAGTACCAGAAGACAGAGAATAGGGTTGGAGGTGTGTCCCCATTGCTTGGTGTTGGAGCTGCCTGCCTGTTGTGTTTCAAAGGGTTGATTAGTTTGAGAAATGAGCCTGGACCATCTCTTCCCATATTGTATGCTGTAAAATAGCTCTTCTTTACTCCCTTAGGAAGGCGCAGTAGTAAGGTCCTGCTGTTTTATTTCTCAGTTAGTATTTTTATACTTCAGTCTCTCAAGAATTGTGCATCCTTGGAAGCAGGGGACTCTCATCAAGAGCTTTAGAAAGGCTGTTTCACGGCTCCGTTACAGCATGTTGTAGGTTTGTTTGCTGTGATGAAGATAACAGGAGAAACAGAGGAAGAGACTTGACAAGTGTTTTGAAAAAACAAATGAAGGGTGCTAAAGTGCTTAACTAGACGTGTATGTATGGAATTTGTGAACTAGAAAATCAAGGGTTTGATTTTCTCTTATTTTTTCTTGCTCTTCTGAGTCTGGCAGGTGCTCCTCATCTTGGCTCAGTTACCTTCTACAATTGCCAGTTGTAATCATTTAATCGTGATCAAGCAACAGTGGTTTAACATGATCTATATAATCTCTTGTTTAATAACACATACTAGTGTTTCTTTTGATCTTATCTGTCTCGAGATTGCTTGAGGCTTGCTGGCAGAAAAAAAATCAGGATCCTCTAACAGCTGAAGCAGTGTAGGTGTAGGTACATTGGCCAAGTGCCCGATAAGGATCTGACAAATTGTCTTCTACATTTTCATAAAGCCTGTCAATTTTAAAGCAGCAGGAAAGTTGTATTGCTTCAGAAGTTACCTCATTTGAACTAGAAAAATAATAATTATGTGGGTGATCAATATTATGACAGTAGTTTTTACCAGTATTTTTGATAGCTCATGAAATTCTCCCCAGACACGGTGGATTTAAAGTAGAGAAGGACACCAGGTGATATAAAGGTTTAGACTTGACACGATTTACCATAGAAATAAGGTAAAATGTTGTATAACTTAAAATGTCCAGAGGGAGATGGTTCCATTTTAGGATTATTGATTTGAATATGTCTTTTGGGATCACTAGAAGTTCAGGCTTGGTAAAAGACAACCACCATTTCCCATTACAAAACCAAATTACCTGTTTTTAACATGAAATATCTTTATGTTTTTGTTTTAAAAACGTTAATAGTGATGTTTCTGTGAAGGAACTACGTGACTTCTTTAAGAATCAGTGGCGACATTGAGAAATAGCTCAATTTTTGCTACTTACTGCAGTTCTTAGGAACAGAAGGGTGCTGTTAATAGAAAAATAAGGGATATTGTAAAGATTAATATTTAAAAGGTAATTTAAAAAAAGAGGTAGATCACAATTTTTCAAATAATGTGTAAAAGAGAGGTAGTGTATGACTAAAGAATAACTAGGCAGTGCCAAACTTTGTACATGTTCATACCGAGCAGGTACTGAGAGTAATGTTTGATTATGGCGTATGTGTTCCGTTAAATCTGTGTCAGATCTTGGACTCCGAGTATCAGTTGTTCCAGACATGAGGAAACTA
Organism: Syrrhaptes paradoxus; assembly: GCA_013400615.1. Lineage (NCBI taxonomy): Eukaryota > Metazoa > Chordata > Aves > Pterocliformes > Pteroclidae > Syrrhaptes > Syrrhaptes paradoxus. Next base: position 91,283 of record VZTO01024977.1, on the reverse strand, counting down.
GGAATGCTTCACATTCCCCCTTGGCTCCTTCTGTCTCCATGGGGGATTGAAATCCAAGGAGTCTGTGGCTACATACAGAGGTTAGTCATCCAAGACACCCTGGCCCTGGCTACGGGAACTGTTTGGTCCTCTGAGAGACCGCTCTGGCCTCAGAGGGAGGAGAGAGGGGCTCTCAGACACAGAAACCCGGATTGTTGAAATAGTGATGGAGCTGCTGCAGGATTTGGGAGTGTATTTTCCCTTCAACCTTCACTATATTTTCACTGTACCCTTAATAACTCGTTTGACAGACAAAGTATGTATTTTATTCAATACTGAAATTTAAATAAAGAGCAGTGGATTCAGGAGCTTTTGCTGAGGTGTGTACAAATGCAATTTTTAGTATAGTGTGTGCACATGCTTAATACCATTTTCATGAATGCTGACACTGCAGGAGACCATTATAATCACCCAGTCACTTACTGGTAAAGACTGGCAGGTGAGTCTCACCTTGCTGTGCATCGAGTCTACAACTCTTGATACACAAAACGGTCTATGTATGGTCCATTAATCTTACTAACGGGAGAAAAAGTTGCCATCTTACTCATCTGAATTTGGCAGACTTCAGATTTTCACCATCATTTTTTTTTTCCATCAAACTAAAGAGTTGTCGTTACTCATCCAGGCTCTTGTAGTGAAACTCTAGCCACCTTTGCATCTTCTCTTGAATACACTAGAAGCATTAAGATGCCAACAGCTTTAGTTTTATCGCAAGTCATGTCTCCTGGGCGTTGGTTTGCTCTTTGTAGCTGCCTTTTCTGTATTTTTTTTTAGCTCTCTAACTGGTGAGAGTGAAGCTATGCTGGTGTTTGTTGCTGTTGGGAGAATGCTAGCCCAGAAAGTCCAGAAGTCTAGAGGTGGGGAAAAAGTGATGGGGACGCAATAAAAACCTCCCCAAGTGTTTTTTACTCACTTGGGACAGTAAATGGAGAACTGATGTGGAGAGCAGGAGAGAAGAGAGAAACTAGTTCAGTGCTCAGGGAGACCACTTGCCAAAGCCGTTGCTGATATGATCTAGTAGTAAGTGGCTGTTACACCCTTCCTCCGCACCCTGTCAGAGTGTCAGTGCTGTTTATAGCAGCGGGCTCCGGTGGTGTAGCTGGTACTATTGGCAGCTCGGGGGTTTAGAGCTGAAGCCCTGCCCTTTATTCCCATCTAGGTGAAGATGTAGCTGTGGTATGTCAGAACTGCCTTGTCAGCAATGCTGACTAATTCCATAGTAATTATTTACTATGATTGGTTTTTACCTGGGGCATTTAATAATAATAAAAAGTAACTTGTTCCATGAATAAGAGTGATCATCCGATCAGATTTCAAGTGACTGGATATAATGAAACGTGACATTTATCTTCATCTAACTTCGAATCATGCAATCACAGAATGGTTTGGGTTGGAAGACCTTAGAGATCCTCTAGTTCCAACACCCCGGCCATGAACTTCTTTTTGTATAACTTATGGTATCTTTGTCTAATTAATCAGAAGGATTCTCTGATTTCCATCTGCTTTAACTACTGTAAAACTAACTACTATTAACTACTATATAACTACTATAAAATTAAATAAAGTTTTATGCTTTTTAACCAGATACTTTATTATTGGAAAAGAATATCATGGAAAAGAATAGCATATCAATTTTATAAAGACAGTTCATTGATTAGGCTACTCTGGTTTACATTATGTGCAGGTAGAAAAGAAGTATGCCATTGCATTAATTCAGATGTCTAGTCTATTATTTTATTTTTTTTTATTTCATTAAAAGGGAGCTTGTTTAAGAGATAATCTTTTGTGATAAGATCTGTAGAAAGCATTTTTATTGCAGCGATAACATGTCCAGAAATAGAACTTAGGAACCACAGCCATCAGTTGAAAAACTCATATGATTCACACCAAAATATAATTATAGTGCTGTTTGTGTAGCTCTGCGGGTTTACGGGTGGAGCTAGGTTTTTGTCAGAAGACCAAATAATATGTATGTCCACCTTCCCTTTGTAACTTTTGGAAGAAATTTGAGCAAGTGATAATTATTGAAGGGACTTCCTTTAATTGACCTCCTAGTCTAATGGCATCAAGGTTTTTAATTTTCCATGATTTTTACCAATGAAATTTTCCTTGGACAGACCTTAGCTGACAGTTCTTTTTTTCTGTAGCATACAGCCTTCAGGATGTAGGATTAGTAGCTTTTGGTTTTTTATCACTGAGTGTAGCTGTAGCTGTCACATTAATCACAAAGTTGTTGATCGAGAAGGTGACGGTTTTCAGGCTTCATGAATACGCTTGAAGTCAAGTGTTGATGTGCCAGTAGTTGAAACAGCCTCAGGTCTTCTGTGAGCTGGGTCTAACACTATTCGGTGTTGAACTGTAGCTCTGACACTAAATGCTTCTACCAGCTGATACCACAGATATGTCCCTTTTCTCTCCTCCTGTCTTCATTTACATAGATTATGTGTATCTTCAGTGCTTTTTCCTTTTTAATTATGAGGTCTCTGTTACTTTATCCCAGACTTCAGCCCTACCCTTTGTTCTGACTTTACGGCAGAACCAGTAGCCTCTAAGCAGACTTTTTTAGCCCAAGAAGTCTGACTGTAATGAAAATACCTAAGGAAAGTGCACGTAACCTTGAGATTAGGTAATATGCACAACACTCGAGTAGTTTTAATAGTTTTGTCAATGTTATTTTTCCTTTCTCTGATCCAAGATTTCTATCTGTGGATCTGGCTGCGAGGGGAAGTCATCAGTGAGCTGCTGCGGCTGCTGGTGTTACTGGGGTGCTGGTGTTACTGGGGTGCTGGTGTTACTGGGGCTGCTGGCAACCGCTTTCAGCTGGAGCTTTTTGTTTTGTGCTCTGAACTGGGAACTTCTCAATGTTGCTTCGTGATGCTGTGTATATGAGAGCTAAGGTTTCTTGCAATTGTTTGTGATATGAACTGAGAAAATAAAAATGTTAATTGATGAAGATGTGTATAAAAGAAAAAAAGATAATAAAAAAAAAAAAAAAAGGCTTTGTCAGCAAAGCCATATCAGGGAAAAGGACCTCCAGTTTTGTCAGCAACTTTACCATTTATTTGTTAAGGCTTTAGTACAGCACAGTAAAGCATAATGTAATCAATTAAATTACAGCACCCAGAACCTGTCCTGGAGCATAGAGCTTTTGCTGTATAAACTATGTGCATCTCTCTAAAAATGTTAAAATATTTAGGGCGTTTCATTCTCATTAGAAACAAGTAAGTTGTCTGCTTGTTGTATCTGTTACTTGAGCTGGAAAGTTTCAAGGTCTGTGTGTTGTCCAGCGCAATTTGTTGACCTTGTATCGTAAATCAAAAAGTGATGGACTCTACAAGAAAAGTCCCAAATGAGACTTCCTGCTCATTAGATTTTAAGGCTTAAATTCACTCTGTATTTAGAATTATATTTCTGCAGGCATTAGTATTTTTTTCTCTTTTTTGGTATTGTTTGTCATTAGTGTAATGTACTGCGATGTCGTACGTCCTCTGCTTCTGAAAGAGTCTGTAGCATTGCATTCCTGCGCATTTGTGATGTGTGGAATTTGTTATACTCTTGTACTGCCTACACAGTTGTTTCTTGTCATGGTTATTGTGTATGTGATTTCTCCTGCCAGCTACTTCATATTTGCTTTTATTCAATTTCATCTTGTTGACTTTGGGAGGTTCAATCGCTTTGCGTGAAGACCTGGCCTCCAAAGGATTCTTCAGAATTTGTGACACAATCTTTGTTCCATCATTCAAATCGTCACTGAAGAGGGAAGCAAAACCCTTTTGGTGGCCTGAATTTGGTGAATGAGCTGCTAACTACTAGACTTTTCTCCTGTAGTGTTCTTGAGCAGCTCTGTGCCCACTTACTTAATTGCCATATGCAGATGCCACAAAGATGCATTAAAGTTCAGGCAAACGACACCTGCTTCTTTCCTTAAAACCTCTGTCTAAGAAGAAAATAACAATAGTTTAAATTTATTTGTTTATTGTGTTGGTTGGTTGTTATCTTTTGTTGTCTAGATGTTTATAAACTGTCTGTTTCAAATAATTTATACTAGTACAGTTGTGGCTTGAGATTAGGTAATAATTGACCACCTAATATTCCCTGAACTTCTCATTTACAAAAAATTGTCAGTTTCCTCTTTCCATCTGGCCAAGGTCTTACACATCTTTTTTTTTCCAAAGAATACTTTTAAGTTCTGGAAGACATCTGATAATTATGGAGGTTGGTTAAGCAAGGTCTTCAGGTATTTTAAGTTGCCGTGATTTTGCCACATAGAATACAGATTATAGACAAANCTAAATTGATGACCTGGATGAGTGGACACGAGGCTGCAGAGTTGTTGCTGTACCAGGTGGTCGTGCTTCCATCCAGAGGGATCTCAACAGACTGGAGAAATGGGCTGAAAGGTACCTCATGAGGTTCAACAAAGGGAAGAGCCAAGTCCTGCCCCTGGGGAGGAATAACCCCAGGCACCAGTGTATGCTGGGGGCATCTGGAAAGCAGCTCTGCAGAAGATAACTTGGGGGTCCTGGTGGACACCAAGGTGGCCGTGAGCCAGCAAAGGGCCCTTTCAGCAAAGGAGCCCCTTGGCTGCATTAGAAGAAACATTGCCAACAGGTCAAGNGGCTTGAAGGGTTGTGATCAGCAAGACAAAGTCCAGTGGGAAGCCAGTCACTGGTGGTGTACTGTGGAAGTCCAAACTGGGTCAGTAGCAGCTAAATTGATGACCTGGATGAGTGGACACGAGGCTGCAGAGTTGTTGCTGTACCAGGTGGTCGTGCTTCCATCCAGAGGGATCTCAACAGACTGGAGAAATGGGCTGAAAGGTACCTCATGAGGTTCAACAAAGGGAAGAGCCAAGTCCTGCCCCTGGGGAGGAATAACCCCAGGCACCAGTGTATGCTGGGGGCATCTGGAAAGCAGCTCTGCAGAAGATAACTTGGGGGTCCTGGTGGACACCAAGGTGGCCGTGAGCCAGCAAAGGGCCCTTTCAGCAAAGGAGCCCCTTGGCTGCATTAGAAGAAACATTGCCAACAGGTCAAGTGAGGCAATCCTTCCCCTCTACTCAGCGCTGGCGAGACTCATCTGTAGTGTTGTGTCCAGTGCTGGGTTCCCCAGTACGAGACAGACATGGACATACTGGAGTGAAGGGCTTGGAGCATCTCTCATGCAAGGAGAGGCTGAGAGAGCTGGCGTGCCTTTGCCTGGAGGAGAGAGCACGCAGAGGGAGTCCTAATGATGTGTATAAATACTTGTTAGGTTATTATAAAACTTAGCAAAAAAAAAAAAGTAAAAAAGGCATAAAAGAAAAAAGGGTAAGAAAAGAGACTATTTAGTGAAGTGAGTGGTTTTAATATGCAAAAGCATGCTTTTCACCTCCTCTCAAAAAAAAACAAAAAACAAACAACCAAACCCAAAACTAGTTCTTTGCCATTTCTTACTTATTTCTCAATATCATTGGCTTGGGTTGTCAAGGCTTCTTGTCAATTCTGTCTCCCAGGAATGGCATCCAGAGAACTGATAATTGTCTGAATGATGAAATGTGGTTTGAACTTTGGAGGGTTAGGGCAAATCTTTTTAGGTAGAACTTGAGTTTAAGTCTGCTTTTGCTGCTAGTTGGAACTGAAATATATTATTGTCCTCACTTTGCTCTAATGATTTAATATAAAATTATTTCAGATTTCTGAATTTTTGGTGCAGAATAATAAAATATTATAGTACTGGCAAAGGAAAAGGGAAAAAAATGTGTAGTTCACACAGTAAACAGTATAATGTCTTGTGTGACCTAATTTTAAGTGACGTACCAGAGGACTTAGAAATGGTCTCATTGTAAGGTTTTTTTTTCTCTGAAAGTCATTGTATGCTTTTCCTATTCAAATTTTATCACACTTTCTGATGTGTATCAACATGCAGCAGCCTTCTCTTCTACATGTTTATAACCCGCAAGTACGCACTGCTGCCAGCATTTCCATTCCTTTTCACTTACTCGATCCTTATCCTATCATGATCAAAACTTCTTGAACCCTTGAAAATAAGTGTTTTCGAAAACACTTGCAATTTGTCTGTAAGGTTTTTGCCTCCTGAGTGATGGTATGAATACGAGCCAGTGTATCTAGAACAAAACCGTATTTTCTCACTCTTTATCTGGCAAAGACGGCATGGATTGCGACAGGTTATGAATTTAAAGCATGGTATAACTGTTCCTGGAACAGCTGTCTGTACAAGCAGTGCTACAGGCAAGGTACAACGGTTTGTTGTTGTCTTGAGGAGGATGGCTTCATCCTTTCTTCCCCTCTCTGTTCCTGGCACGGCGATCCCCACCTTCCCTTTTGCCTGTGCCTGCTCTGGTGCTTTTATACCCTGCAATTTATGTTCTTACCTTGCTAAATTGGCAGAGATATCTCCAGAGTTTTTACTTATAGTTTTTTTCCTCCTTGAGTTAGTTTTCTTCAGCATTTGTGAGTCGCTGTGGAGGTGGTGAGGAGGAGGTAAGAGCACTGAGCCCCAGTAGAGAGGATGGGAGGAAGAAGCAGGATGTTTCCCTCCCAGTGCTGCGAAGTTTGCTCCCCGACTCTCGTAGGATCACATTGATAATCTAGAGCAAGATGGGATTATTCCAAGTGAGTTTAACACTAAGGTAGACTACTAGAAAGGACATTCTTGTTTGGCAATAGGATTATCTAGTCTCAAACGTTTAAGCAGAAGCAGTTGTCTGCACACACATCTCAAATGTCCTGCCTTTTACAATGAAATTAGCAATATGATACTTGAATAAATCAGAAAAGCAAAGACAGACAAAATCTAATGTTTAAATTTCTGTTCTATTGCTTTATTATTTTCATTCTGTTGTTTTATTATTATTACTTATTATTCTATTCCAGACTATTGTAAATGACATTATTTGCTGTGTTTGTTGCCCCACTGCCCTGGTTTGGCTTTCATATTTTTTTTTAACTTGTACAGGAACACCTCAAACTCCGCTGGAAACAAGAGAATCCTTTCTGGTGGATTCAGACAAGCTTTCATTCTGGCCCATCAAGCATACAAATCAAGTGTAACTTTTATCATAACAGCTGTACAATCTTCACAATCCAGAACATGCAGTGGTGTGATGCTCTATGTAATAACACTTTTTCTCCTTCTTATAGGTCCTTTTGTTCTGCATCACAGCTGCTCTGTTCATGTTCTTTTTCAGGTATGTTGCTAGTATATCTATTTATGTTTGTAAAGATCATTTTAAACAGCATTTCTAAGAGCTTACTTGATTTTTCGTATTCTTCTGAAAACTTGTATATTCTTGACTAAAGCTTTCTGAATTAAGTAGAGTGCTTCTATGGCATTAAAAACCCAGTGCGGTGAACATAATTGGACTAAGAAGGGAAATGCTGAGTTAAATGCTTTAAATCTTCTGGAGCTTATACTGATCACTTAAGGAGCCCCCTCTCATCTCATAATTAAGACTCTGGAGATCTAACATTACATAGTATGAAAACTGCCGAAATACTGTTTTTCATGTAAGTTCTTAAATAGCTTGTGGCAGGGAAGATAACATTTTTTCTTCTGGTGAAAATAGAGGAGAATGGGAAAATGAGATTTTGCAGTCTTAAATAATATCAAATTATCTTTAATATCTTAAATATCAAATATTTGGTATGCATGCAAGTGCAACTGTCTTCTTTTAATTGTAGGGTAAACTACTTTCACATATGTTTTCACAAGTTGTGAGTTGGATTTCTTTTTAAAAACATACAGTGTTGGGGTTGGATGAGACACTCGTTTTTTTTTTGCTCTCAGTATGCAAGATATATGTAATAAATCATTTACCTTGTCAGTATTTCCCCTTTAATTACCAGACCTCCCAAATTTTCTGTATTTTATCTCTTGTTGGAAAGTTGCTTGTTAAAGTAACCTTTGACTACAACCCTTTGACTTAGAATTTGCTGTGGCATGTAGCCATCTATGATTCTTCAAACTGTATGATCCCCTGGTAATTGCGAAACTCTGGAAGCTGCAGCTTGTTTTTTCGTAATTCCATTACTTATGAATTACTTTGGGATATTGGCCAACAGCAGTCTGTAGATAGGGGAGAGCTGTTAATTTAAAAACTTCGAAGAAGCATTCCTTCTTTTATCTCCCACCCATTAAGACCCTTATTTTTGCAGTCTTCTCCTTGCTTCGTTTTCCTTTACTTCCAAAGTCATGTCGTTAACGGTTTTGGAGAATTTGACTTCAAATGTGAAAGTTGGACACCTGACTGTATTCATGCTGGTTAAACCAACCCAAAACACTAAAATGCTGGTCAAATCTATAAATATATGATTTTGGAGGAAGCTAATTATCTCCTGTTGATGTCTTTGGTAATGAAGCAGTCTTTTAGAGACAACCTGGAAGCTAAATGAGAACTGACCAGAGTCCAGAGGTATTTGGTGAGTTCCTCCCTGACCTGACACAGCAACGCTGGCAGTTGAATGGGCTCCAGACCACTTGCTCTTCTAAAATTAGTCCTTCCGTGCCAGGCTGATGGATATCCTGTTGAGCAATTATCAGTAGCATTTAATTCCTTTGTCTTTGGTGGTGTAACTGAGCAATTGGAACTCTCTCCAATGTTGGAGAGANAAAGAGGGTAAATTTAGACTAGACATTAGGAAGAAATTTTTCACTGTGAGGGTGGTGAGAAACTGGAACAGGTTGCCCAGGGAGGTTGTGGATGCCCCATCCCTGGAGGGGTTCAAGGCCAGGCTGGATGAGGCTTTGAGCAACCTGGGCTAGTGGGAGGTGTCCCTGCCCATGGCAGGGGGGTTGGAACTGGATGATCTTTAAGGTCCCTTCCAACCCAAACCATTCTATGATTCTATGATTCTATAATTAAAATACAAGACTAGGTAGTTATAGGTTCATTAGTTTAATTCTCGGGGAAAACAAATGAATATAATTTTTGTTTGTAATCACCAACAAAAACAGTAAAGTAATTTGTCAAAAAATAATTAGCACAGACCAATTTATTTTCTTTTTTTTTTCTGAGTGTAATAAGTATTGTGACTAGAACTTCTTCAGAGCTATCCATGCAGTACTTTCCTAAAGAAACCGCATATAGAGGGTTGGGGTGAAAATACCTCTGGGCAAGCGCAGAACCCCCTGGGTAATAAGCAGACAGAGTTGTCAGAGGTTGATGGTCACACAGAGGTTGTTGTGGGTTGGGACAAGCACCCACTCAGGTCCTCTGTTGTTTAAAAGCTTTATATTTAAATTATGACAAAGATAACAGTGGAAATGCTAATTACATGTGTAAGTAAAACTGCTGTCTGGGAACTGCAGTTACTTTGCAGAACAGGCTTGTAACTTGGATAAACACAAACTGGAGATATGATCTGAGAAACTGTAATTAGTAATAACGAGGTTGAGGTAATACACTTACAATGGTTAAGGACCCAACAGTAGTTGTTGCATGCTGCCCTTGAGTGTAAGTCAAAAATGTCCCATTCCTGTAGCAAGGGAAATGGGATGTATAGAGCTTGTGAGATACATAAATTGTCTTTTGTGAAATATATAAAGTTGTCTTTTTGTTGTGCTTAAAGTTTAAGAAAGTCTCAGTGGATTTTTATGTCCTTTTTGATTGGTACATGCCAAGAAGAATACGTAAGAGTCAGAGAAACCTCAGAGAATGATGTGGAGTTTCGAAAACATGGCTCATTTAGATGGATGAGTTGTGGTTGCTTAATTAAAAAAAAAAGGGATGGAATAACTGTCTTCATGTATGTACAAGACTGCTGAAAAGAGGAAGAGAATAAATAATCTGCTGACTGTGATGGAAAGAAGAGATAACAGAGCAAGACATTTCTTCTTACGATAATAACCTGTAGCGGGGTTGGGTTCACTTAGATAGCAAGGAAGCAAATCTTAAGAAGGAAGTGGTGAAAAGATTCCCTGATGAGGCTACAGATTGTCCTTTCTGATGTGTAGGAAGAGATTTTGGATAATGTGGGTATTAACGCTTAGGGACAGGAATGGACTGTTTGACTTTGAGTCTTTTCCACTTTTTGATTCATGTAAGTCCTGTCATATTGTGAGATATTTGATGTAATAAGCTGTCAAGGACAGTGGCCAGTAAAGTCTTTGGAGGAAGGTAACCTTGCTGTGCTTTTTTGACCACAACTTGAAAGGTATACCTGGAAAAAAATCCCAAATGACAGCTCTGTGCTGTAGATATCACCATGTCTCCTAGAACGTGTGGAGTGGAGACAGGGGGGCAGGCAAAGGCAGGGAACACGGCGGCGGTCCAGGCGGGCAGGGGCATCTCTGAAAAGTGGTAGAGAGAGAGATGTGACTCTCTATTACAGAAATATGAGAGCAACAACTACTCAGGGAGAAGAGAGATGATAGAGAGGTCACTCACTCAGTCCTCACATTTTTTGTCCGGTTTGTCTGGACTGGGATTGTGAGTTGGTTGTTGTCTTATCCCATATATGAATTTATCATTGATTCTGTTCGGTAAGAGGAATCCTCTAAGTAACAGGACAACCCTCAGAGAAATCCTCTATGGGTCTGTCAAGAGCCCTGGGGGGAGGCAATCTTCCCATCTCCATTGTTATCTAAAATAGAAAAGAATTAGGAGAGTCGTTAAACTGTATTTCCTCTGTTTAATGACTCAAAATCACTTCAGCCTTTTGCTAATCATAAGCAGATCAAACTGACAAAATCATGTTAGAATTACAGTACTTTCAGAAGAGTCTCAGAAAAAACACCTTTTTTGAAGTCAGATCTGCTTGGCTTGGGGAATAGTTTCCCAGTGACTATAAAATATTGTTCACTGCTAACAAGCATTTACTGACACTCTCTTTCAAAGGTGGCTTTTTGTCCTCCCTTTCCCACCAAAGTGTCCTAAAAGGTGCAGAGGGCAGTAGCACTTTTGATCGGCAAGATCATATATGATCCCTTTCATTGTTAAAGATAAAATCCTTATATCTAAATGGTGTAATCTGAAGCTTAACACCTTTTTAGAAAGAGACTTAATGTCAGTATACCTCTATGCTACCAAAATCCGACTGATGCTTGAGAGTCAAATGACACAAGGAATAAAAGCAAAGCAGCTTTATTTTATGGGGTCATATGAATTGTCTTGTCTGAGGCGGTTATTAAACTTTATGAACTTAAGCGATTAATGTCACTTTTAGTGATTAAAAGTTATTTGAGTTGGAAAGTTCAGAACTCTTTTCTTCGTGGAGACATTCTATACATCACACAACTTTTGGGATGTCTTTCAGGTTGCCGTGTTAAGAACAGCTTGTTCAGTTGAGCTTGCTTAGTGTTGCTTTTGGAAGGCAAGTGCTCTGGTTGATAGTTATCCACTAGAAGAGAAGAATATCAATATGGCACATAATTGCAACATGACCGTACCTCTCCCTTCATGTGGGTGTTTTCCTCCCCACAACAGCGGGAAATACTGCTGTAAGATGTGTGCGTCTTGGTCTGGGGAAGTATAGGCAGGTTTTTCTTGATTTATTTGAATAGTTCCTCTTCTAGTATAATGAAGTTTCTCAGTATCTCATTATAAAGTCTATCTTGAATTGGTTTTTAAATAAATTCTTTAATGGTCCTTTTGCCAGGCAGTTACAATTTGCTGATACTTCTCTCTGACTGCCAATCCTTACATGTCTGATTTCTGCCTCCAAAGCAGCAGGAAAACTCAAAAGCCTGTGTAATGGATCTGGGGAGTTTGTTACTAAAAAAATTGATAAATTCAGAAGATGTTCCTGTCATTTGGTATAGAAAATGTTTCTCCAATTGTAAAATGAATGCCCTTTACAATTTGTTGGAAAGGCTTTGTCCTCACATCGTGGTGACTTCCTAGTCCTGATGAGACACTCGTGGATATCTTACCCCTGATCTTATCCCTATGTTTCACACGAGTTGAAAACTTCACCAGACAGCCTTGATATTCATCACTGAAGTTTCCCCAAAATTCTGACGGACTATTCAAAAGTTATTGCATCTACTAAAGGACAACAAGAAACTGAAGGTGCTGAATCTCAAGGATTAAGAAGTGAGGTTACAGGACTGAGATGGTAGAAGAAAAAGCAGGAAAAATTACTCCAGAGCAGATAAAGTGAGAAGGCACTCAGAATGAAAGGTAAATTCAGAAGAGCAGTATAGAAAGGAAGACAGTAGGAAGAGAGAAGGAGAAAGTGACTGAAGAAGGAAAAAAATAAGATCATGTCAGCAGACACAAAAAAAAATAGAAGAATATGCTAGGAAAAAAGCAGTGAAATGCAGATGATAGGTTTACAAGAAGCAAAGTTATATTTACAGACAGAGGAAGCATATTTTACTGCAGTATTTTTTTCTTTCTTCTTTTCCATCCTCCTTTTCTGGTACTTTTCTCCTAACTTATACCTCCATTTTTTTCTTAAAATGTTTCTGCTCAGCTCCACTGAAAGTGATGAAATCCTGCATCACTCATTTGTGGATGGTTGTAGTATACAGTAACTTGTATAGTGCGAGCTATCGTACGTGTATTTAGTGCACACATACAGGTCATCACAGCTGAAACAGTATTCTTTCCCCTACCACCCATTTTTTCCCCAAAAAAATTAAATACAGAAGGGTGTCTGGGGAGAGAAACGTTCCTGTATCTTTAGGAATTAATTTTCAGGTGACATTGAACTCCACCAGGACTCAACACTCACCACTTAAAAAAAAAATATTAAAACATGGTGATGTCATATGATGTCACGTACGATTTGTTTTAAAATGCACCATTTTTCCAGTGTCTTGTAACAAAAGCATGCTTTTCTTGAATGTTTCTATTTTTAAAAAAGATGGAATTGCATGGAATTAAGGCTATGGGTGGAAAGGGTTTGATTATACCATGATTTCATGTTATCTTATTTCAGTCTGAATAATTTATGGTACTGGCTGTCCAGAATACCATTCTAAAATAATTGAGCAGAATAAAACGAACAAGCAGGGGGAATCCTATAATATGTAAAATAAATATTTGTAAAATATAATTAATGTTATTTTAGTAGCAGTTTTATTTTGAATATTATACTTTTTGGAAGGTTGATGCAATGGCTGTGCTTTTGTGGAAGAAATCCATGTAGTGCAAAACTTGGAATCTCTGCATAATAAATGAACACCTACATATAATCCCTATCCACATAAACTTTTTTTCTTTTTCTCTTGCTGGAAAATCCAGCAGTTTAGGTGAATATGTGTTGGCAGACTACAGCACTGGTTGCTATAGCAGTTAATCCCTGAACTATATACTACCATTTGCAATAGGCATATGTTAATTCGTCTGCTCTGAACCCTAGAAAGGAAAGCTCCAGGTACAAGCTGAAAGCAGCTATTATGGGAATTTGGATGTTCCTTATTAATTGATCATAAGTAGAGGATGAGGTCTGCCTTCTATAGAGATAAATGTTAAAACGTTATTGTCTAAAATTATTGTTTCAGAAAATCAGAAGGTATCACTGTGATTTCACAATGCAGAAGATGGTGTTTTTCATAACTCGGGGTTTGCATAGCTCACAACAGAAAGCTCCTGCTCTCTTAATGTCGTTTATGTGTTACCTATTGCTTGAAAATGGATAATGAAAAATATAACGAACAGAACATCTAAGAAATGCAGAAGCAGTGTCAAATACTGCTGTTAAGATAGAATATTGAAACTTGTGTAAAGTCAATGAAAACCTTTAAGAAAGGTCCTTTTGTTTGCAGAGCCCTTTGTTCTATCTTATTAATGAAATTCTAGCCTCCCAAATTACAGCTATTTACTCTTCTTTCCCCATGAAACACATATCCTGTAATTTACTGAGTATTTTTGACATTATATTTCAAAGTGCCTTTATTTTCTTCTAAAAATGTGTGGTCCCAGTGCTATAGCAGTCTCTTGTTTAATCACCTAAGCTCCCTTTTGTACAGGAGCAACTACTTGAAAGATATTTTTGCCTTTTCATTCTGCTCTCTATTTTACTCTAGAATGAGCTATCTTAATGGTCGGAGTTGCTATTATATGGATTTAATATCAAATACTCTTCCCATGTCTCATAAAGATTATTTTTAAGTCTTTTACATTTGCTGTAGAATTATAGGAGTACATTAAAAGTCCTCTGTTACAGAATTATTAAGTAATAAATCAGAAGAAAAAAAACAGATGAGAAAATTTTTCCATGTTGATATATGTTTTTTACTGTCCTTATATAAACATCTCAAAGTTAGCATGTTCAAAGCGTTGTTTTGGTAACTGTCATGAAACTTGATTTCTGAGGTATTTTGGATGACCTGGTGAGTAGATGAAAACATTCGGTCTCCAAAGAGATGCTATAAATTTCAGTTAGTTTTATTTAGTGTGAGCAAAAGTAAAACATGGTATCGCGGGAGGGGGTTGCGGATGAGAAGATAACCTTACAGGTTAACTCTGACATTTCTCTGGCTGAGCACTGCCTTTAGAGCTGCCTGGGCTCAGTTCAAATGCAAATATGGGTAGAAAGATGAGATAATCTATCTTCTGTTTATATTCCAATAGAATACAAGATGAAGAAGTATTTTTACTTTTTTATTTTCATGAGGCACGTATTTTTTTTCTTTCTTTCCTACTCTTTTACCAGACTTCCCCTGCATTTCAATTTTTCTTTTTTTGTCCTTTAAGACTTGCAATGCCATGTATTATAGTTTTGGTTTTGGCTTGAAGGGAAGTTGGAAGTTTTGCAGAACTCTGGTCCTGGTTCTCTGCTGCATTCACAGGAGAGGGAGACTGATCTTTCCAAGCTCATGTTGTGTTTCCACCTCCATCTCATGAAGTATATAGTAGAGTTAAACATATATCTTAAGCCTATATTTTAAGTGCAAGAATTTGAGATAGTTAGTTTTTCATACAGGTAAGAAGAGTTTCTAGACTTTAAGGTATTACAAAGGAAATATATATTCGGGCGCAAAATTGTGGTGTCCAGCAGGACATGGTGGGCATCGTTAGTAGGTTCAGATGTTCTTGCACCATCCTTTAGTCACCTGTGGTGGCTGCTGTAGGACATCCACGAGCAAATCCCACTTTTTCTGTTTCTGTGTTATATTTGCAAGTACAAATTGCTGTTTCTCTCCTATTCATTCGGGTAGTGCAGGAGGAATGGGCAATACTACTATTCATAAAATTCAAAGATGTCAGTTCTGATTTCCAGCCTAGCGTTAACCTTACAACTATTAGATCTTTAGCATGGCTGCAGTGCCTGTTGTAAATATGTTTTCAAGATTCATCTTGAATTTTAGGCACCTATCTGATACATTTAGGTAAGGAAATATGAGGAAAGAGATGGGCAAATCAAGAGGGCAATTCCTGTCTTGGGTAGGCTTAATGTATATTGGAGAGTTGCCTCTCTGACTGATGATGGAGTTGATAGTGCACGAAACTTACTTGCACAAGTCTAGGTGTAATAAATCTAGGCTAATGTCTTTCCTTAAAGTAATGTGGAAACCATATTAAAATAATTTTGAGGGGTGGTGTTAAGAACTAATGAAATGCTGAGAGGTCATGGAAGGGTTTTCTAGCTTATTCTGCATACATGGCTTGCATTATCCTTCTATTTAATGGACCCAATTTTAGCTTTAATCTCAAAAACATTACTTTGTATTCTGCTAATAAGAGCAAAAAAGGAAGAGGTGATGGTATATATTTAAGTATTGATTTTTCTGGGTTATTACCAAAGTCTTTGTATGGAAATGACAGGAAAAAAAATCATAGAACAAACTGCTTTCCTACATGGGAAAATTATGTGAAATATTTGAAAGCCTCCTTCTGAATTCTAAATAAGATTATTTTAATTTGTACACTAATGTAAAGTGCAAACCTGCAGTGGGGTTTGTAATCTCTCTACATCTTTGTCGAGACTGAGAAGAGAAACCATTTATACTTTTGATGAATTGGGAAACCACTTTAAATTTTCATTTTTTTTTTAATATTACAAAAAATACATGACCATGTTGTCATTGATTTGTCACTGAATTTCACACGCATTTTTGGTAATATTCAGCTGATGTCAGCAGTATTTTTTTGCCAATTTGGGAGTAGCATTTAAAATATTCCTTTAAATCAGGCATCTGTCAAATGTTCAGTTTAATACATTTATTTCCTGGTGCCTTATAAATTTTCTTGAGAAAGTATGTGAAAACAATATAATAAGTTTAGGTATTAGGATGTAACATTTAATATTAGTGTTTGTCTTCTGAATATATATGTTTGTGATATTGAAATGCTATTACAGCATACTTATATTAGTCTTAACATACCAGGAGTTATCGGACTACTTCCCTGAAAACATGCCCAGAGAAAACTTCTGACATTTTGATGATGATTGTTGTATTTACAGTTTCTTCTGAGGAAATGCATGCCACATCGTTTTTTATTCCTTGCACTCATTATTTTACTGGCAACCATGGCATGGCCATCATGCCAAGCCAAGCAACATCAAGGCTGCAGAGTGCCCGTCTCTGTGGATCACAGAGAACAACCCAAGCCCAAGTGTCTGTATCGTAAGATTTAGGTGTTCAAAGAGATAAGCATACATAACTTTACAATATCTTAAATGCTCCTGTTAATAGTAAGTTTTAGGAGCAGACAAGCGCCTCTTAGAAAGCAGAGTGACTGTTACCTGGTGCCGTGCTGGTGCCCGTGCCCCTCTTTCCCTTCCCAGTCCCAGCCGGCAGCTCCGCAGCCTCTCCTGAAAAGCTGATGAGAGGATTGGAAAGGTGAGTTAAGGTCTACAGCACAGCAGCAGCGTTGTTATCAGCTGAGACAGATGATGTGTGTTGCTTTCACCCCGCCATGATCCGTGGTGGGGAGAGGGATGCTCCTCTCCAGTGCCTCTCAAAGTGTTCTGTTTGGATCTCTCTCACTCCTTTGTGTACACTTGAGGATGACTGATGGGCGACACCGAGTGCCAAAGCTGGCCGCTTCCCCTTTACCTGCTCTCGTTATCAGATGTGCTGCTTGACCAGAGAAGAAAAGAGAAACGTGAGGAGAGGAGACAGGACGGTGTGAGCAGTGAAGGAGTAAGAGGCCAAGCAGGGCAGGGTTTCCACTGGCCGTGAACCAGCTGTAGCTAGAGGAGTGGGAAAACATGGGTGGGTGTGCGTTAGAGCTGTAGCGCAGCTTCGTGTCTTCAGTTTTACTGGAGCTCTTTAGAGAGAATACTTATTTGAAAACATATTAGATCATCCAAGTATCTAATTTACAAGTCACCAGGTCATTTTTCTCCTTTTTTTTCTTCCCCTTGATCTAGTAGAGAAGCATTATATGCTGTGTGTCTTTGACTCTGTTTTTATAATACCCAAGTACTACCTAAACCTTTATTATGCTCAAATGATAGCCCAGAATAAAGGTGATCCTTGTACTTCTGTTTTTGTTTTGTTCTGGTTTTTTTTAAAGTTGGATACTGCCTTAAATCCCTTGAACCACCTTTCGTATTTTAAAGGATGTTTTCCCCTCCCAGTTCATACTCTTTTTCGCTGTGTCTTTCAAGCTGAAAACCTTTGGGTTTGATCATGGGTGGAAATAGGTAGGTGGGTATTTTATTGCTGTATTACACTTGTCTTCAAACTAGCTCTATTCTTGAAGGTATGAGCTAAATTAGATAAAAATGAGAAATCTTTTAATTGTGTGAGTGGAAGTCAGGGCTGTGTTTTTTATTGCCCTTGCTTAAACCACTTACGTTGCTCCTGATCCTCTGATACAGAGCAAGGCTGCACAGGCGGCTTTCTCAGCTGCCAGTGAGGGAAGAAAACGCTGTTCTGTCTAATTCCCATCTCTCCTGGCTTTTTTTTGAGCTTGCAACTTTTCATACTGAGATATGCTGGTATAGCTGTTGCTTAGTAATACACGTCAAAAGTCAAGAAAATGCTCTTGAAGTGAGTGACTTCGTTTTTCTTGGGCTTTGCTGCTTTTAAACAGAAACAGAAGCACTTTTACACCAAACTCGAGTGGCTTGCTTCCTTGTTTCTCGTGGATTAAGTTGTGCAAATGATTTTATGACTATATAGGAAAAAAGGAGGACATTTCTATAAAAGTACTGTATGTTTTCCATTGCTCCTTTGCATGGTACACGTGCCAATCTGCATGCTATAAACCAACCAAAATAGGGATTTTAGTATTGTGTGTGCACTATTAAAAATGTAACTATATTGTCTATAGAAATAATAAGTTTCTTTAGGGGTTAAAATGGAACACGAGTTATTGCAAATAGTTTATTGCATTTGCTAAATCAGTAAATCTACTCCTTTATAGAAAATACTAACTTTTGGATATAATATGAAGAGATTAAATTTAATTTTCAATGTTTGGTCACTTTTAGGCATATGGTACAGGGGCTCCTGGAGTTTATTTAAACTTGTTCTTTCCAACAGTAAATCTTGTCCTCGTTTTAACAGATTGCTTTACATGTAGTTGGATCCAGTTGCACAGGCTCCTCAAGAGAGGAAACGTGTTGCCTACAGACGAGGGGTGTAAGAGTTATGGCTGTACAATAGGGAGCATTTTTCCACCATTATCACTTTTCAGTGGAGATTCTTTTTCAGATACGTAACAGTGAGTCAATGAACCAGGAAGGTGTTTACCTGCAAGGTGATCTGGTGGTAATGGGAGAAGCTTTTGAGGGCTAAAATTTCAGGCGTCTCTGTCCAGAGCCATCCCCAAAGGAAGAAAAAGAGGATCTCCTCCCCTTCTTTAGGTTTCGTCTGTCAATCACAAAGGGCTTTTGTGCTGCTGGAATATTGATGTGTCTGGGCTTTGGCTGTTTATCATCTTCCTGTCATCCTTAAATGCAGAATAAAAGGAGGGGAAATAGCTTCTGGTTCTCAGGCTTGGAGAATAAACTGCTTGTGACTGGGGGGGGACCTCGGTGTCCCATATGCCCTGGAATGCCTTCCGTGCGGACGGGATGGCTGGCAGTGCCACACATCGCCCGGGTGGCTCCCGGCTCCCGAGGCACTGGCCAGAACAAGGCCGGTATTACAAGTCAGATGATGAGAAAGCAATTGAGCTTCACAGATTCGATTCCTCTCTTTGATCCTGGTATTAAAGTGTCAAAGTCTGCGAGTGGAAAGCATAGTACAGACAAGATTTCCGGCTGCTTTAATCCTGGTGCTAAAAAGATCCATTCACAGGGTGTAGGGATTGCTTTTTATTTTTGCAGGATTTGAAAACTATTAGATATATTTTGCCTATGTTTGTAGAAAGTTAGTTTTCTCCTTCCTTACGTAAAATTATGTTTCTGTAAGATTTTTATTATGTGTATACTATACAGTAAAGATTTGGTAGCTAATTGACCTTTTCACGTACATTTGAGGCACTTTGCATTTTACAGATGGAGGACTAAGGGAGAAGATTTAAGTAGCCCATGGACTATAAGATACAAAATTTGTGGTAACGATGTATTTGAGCCATAAAGTTCCAGTCTAGTTCTTAAATCACAAGGCTATCTCTCCTGCATTCCTGTTACAGGACACAATTTAACTTTAAAAAGTGGGGCATGGTACAGAATTGCTGTCGGAGAATTAAGGTAGGAAGCCGTATATAAGGAGCTGTATAACAAGAGTTTTAAGCCAAATAAATACTAACACAGTAAATCTAGTCTTCATTTCCTTTTCCAGCAGAATCTGATGCTTTTATTTTGACTTTCTGAGAGAGTGGGAATATGAATTTCAGTTTCCTAATATTCTCTTTTCTTTTTTAACCAATTTCAAAAGAGGAGAAGGACAAGATTAGGAGCTGAGCAACAAGCAGACTGTGCAACTGTGAAAGTTGCTTTTTTACTTTTTGTCGTTACTTTATGCAATGTTTTCCTGGGGAAATTTATATGTCAGTTAGGATTTGAGAGATGTACTTTTCTAATACGGTGAAAGTGCAGTTGATTTAATGCTTTTGTGCTCTTATTTGTCTTGTTTTCGTTACTCTCCCAGCTCCTTGGCTTAATTTCTTTTCCCCAACTGTTTGCTGTCTGTTCTTCCTGTTTTTGCTGCTGCTTTATTAAAAATAGATATCTAGTTTTGCTGAGATGAGGGATGTGTCTGTGTAGTTGCTTATTTAATTTAGAAAAAAAAAATCCTTCTGACATTAAAGAAAGAAAGCATGGATCCCTTTGAGCAGCGGTTATGAAACTTTTAAGAACAACTGTTTACACAGTGCATCTAGGAAAAGAGAGTCTCACCAAGAAATAAACCACAATTCTTAAGAGGATGGATTAGATTTCAGAAATCCCTGCTTGTCATTTAAATGCTACCTGTGTTTATTTGACTGCTACAATCCTTTGCAGAGAAACTGGGCTGCAGTTCTTGCAGACACCATCACACTCATGAAATCCAAGTCCTAACTCACATTCATCACGTGTTTCTGATTTGATAGCAGTCTGGGCAGAAAAGCTCCGTTTCATGGAAAGCAGAAGGCAATTACATTACATTAGAATCTACATGTTTTTGTATGTATTTTTAAAATAAATAGCCTTTCTGTTTGTGTAAGGGTTGCGCACAATGAAATATTTTACATGTAACTACTGCACAACTTGAATAGATATTTGTAGTCTAAAGACTGCGCTCCCAAATATGGCTTTTAACATATGACATTTCAATTTCATTTTAGAAACGAGCATATTTTTAACTACAGGCATTGGGAATATTTGGAATTCTGTTCCTGTGAGCTAATTGCTGACTAGAATAGGGAAAATAAGAGCTACTTTGTGGTTAGATGCTTGTGGTCTTTCTTTTGGCTTTTGGCCCTAAGATAAAATGTCAGGGAAAACACACTAACGGATAATGGTATCAATCAGTGTATCCTGGGCATAATTTGAAGGCTGTCAAATGTCTGCTACTTTATAAACATTGAATTACATCAGTCTTCTTCATTCTACCTTCTCCTTATACATTATTTGGTTAGAAGAGTATAAATTATGTCACAGATGATTTTCACAGACATGCTTCGGTTCATAACGTCTCAATTTCACAGAAAAGGGAACTGCTGTGAAAAAAAAGCAGCTTATTCTGTGAAACTGAGACTTTATGGGCCATTTCAAATATTCTAAAGAATGAGACATTCTTTATTCTCTTTCACATGCTTGATATTTTGTCTAGAAACCATACTAAGGAAAGGTTTCTAGTCTTGTATTTTTAGTCTAAATAATCCTTGCCCCAAACTAACCAGATGTGATTAATGTAATAGGAAACTGCTTCAAAATCTGACTCTGAGCTTACTAACATCAATATCAATCCATGGGTCTAATCATCAGTGAAACTGTGCTTCTGAAAATCAGTGGCATATTTTCAATGGATTTTTAAGAAACTTGAATTTCACTTATGGTGCAAGTGAGAGAATTATAACAGTAAATAGTAAGTGAGGAAAAAACCTGAAGAAATATTAAGTTTAAACAGTCATATTCATAGCTGAGATTTTGCTCTACAGGGTAAAAAATTAATGCATTTTAGGTGAAAATTTATATTTTTTAAAATAGGAAGAATACCTTAGGTATTTTAAACAGTATTTCTCTGCTATGTCAAGATACTGAAAGAGATTCTCTTTTCTATATAAATTTGAATGAAAGCATATTTAGTATTTTCATTGAAACATTGGTATTTGGCCCAGGATCATGCAAATGCCAAAAATTGTGGGATGGTTTCTCAAATGACTTTGAAGTCACTTAGAAGAAGCAAGGAGTTAAATAGCAGCATGTGTAGTTATTGGTCAAGAATGAATTGTGTCAAGTCAATCTGGCTTCCTTCTGAGAAGATAAGAGGCTTCGTTGATTCAGAAGTAATAGTGGATATCATGTAGCTTCAGTAAGTCTTTAGACAGACTCTCATGTGACATCCTCATAATCGAGACCTTAAAGTGCTCTGCAGAAAAAACCTCCTATGTAAAGTTGGCTGAAAAAGCTGAGTACAGAGTTTACTATCAGAGTGGAAGTATCGTCCTGGGATCATTGGTTTCATCCGTACATTTAATACCAACTGTAAGCCATCACCCCAATCGTTAATAAAGTTGTTGAATAATTAGACTCAACCAGTCTTCTAAGGTGTCTGGTTTTATCCATGGATTTAATAAATATGTCATTCAAAACTGTTTGGCAAATGGAAGAACGATTCCCAAAATACAGGATGCAATTTGGTAATGACAGATTCTGCACTTTGGAAGAAAGAATTAACTGTGCAGATGGGGAATTTGGAACCTCTTCCTAGGTCACAGCTCTTCATAGCAGAGCCAGGGATTTAGATTACAACCTGAACATGAGTCAAATTTTCAGGATATAGGAAAAAGCAATTGCAATTGGGTGTATAAATAAGAGTACAGGATGAAGTTGTCATTCTCTCGTTAGTGATGGTCACGTCAGCTGGAGCAACAAAACTCAGTCTGTACATGGACACATTATGCAGAGCACAGAGTAGAATGAGAACAATCAGACATTTATAGACCATATTTTTTGAGGAACTTGAAATTACTTGAAATATTTTCAGTCTAGATAAAGCTTAGACTGATAATAGTCTTATGAGGTATGCCATGCTTCTCTCATGAGGAAAAGAATAATGAATTTTCTCTCAGGTGAAAAGTAAGAGAAATAATAGACTAAAATTGAAACAGGTTGGAAATAGTTATATTGGAGAAACTTTCTAATATTAAAACTTGCTAAACAGTGGGACAGTGGATGTGGAGATTCCATCATTTCCATCATCAGTCGTGGAAGAGCAGGTTAGACATGAATGGTAGAGCTGCGGTCCTTGTTTCTGATGGAGAATAGACTATATGTCATTTCTTCTGTTCCTACCTTCTGTGATTTACGTGATTATTCTGTGTAACTTGTGATATAATGGGAATTGTAGTTATGATTCTCTCTCTGAGGTTGCATGTTGATTCTCAGCTCAGGAGGACTGCTCAGGTGGGCAGGCATTCATAGGTGAGGCTAACTGCCTAGTGTCATTTATGCATTTCCCATTTTAGAATTTCTTTTCTCTCTCCGTTGCTGCATGTTGCCCATGGCAGGGGGGTTGGAACTTGATGATCTTTAAGGTCCTTTCCAACCCAAACCATTCTATGATTCTATGATTCTGTGAAGAACTAAATAAATAACTGCTTATAAAATTTGAGGAAAAACTAAATTAATAAAATGGTTGAAACCAGAATGTAGAAATAATTGGAAAAGCTTCTTTCTGGAATTCTGTCTCATTAGAGCTTTAAGAATAGTTGATAAAAGGGAAAACAGTTATTTGACTTGTTCCTGTCCCTTTGAAAAGTTAAATTTTAGACCCAGATAAAAGAAACAGCAAAGAACCACTATTATGTTTCCTGCATTTGTCACCTTCCAAAGCTGACTTAATGAAGCTGGAATTTAACTCATCCTCTGTTGTCACTCTGTAATACAGACTGACGGGTTACTGATAGTTTCTTGCTGATACACCTCTTCCCACGGGTGCAGACAAAGAGTAAGCCTTATGTTGAAAGCTGAACTTTCAGAGCTTAAAATGTTTGGAGTATTATTTGTGGCTTCTGATAAGTGTGTGAAAGTTTTCACTGTACTGTGTGTGCTGTGATTTGGTGACAGAGCAGTGGCAGCCCGAGTTAAATCAGCAGTGCTAATGTCATTAGAAATCATACAAACCAAAGGCTGACATCCTACTGTAAGCCCATTGATTTCTCTAGACCGTTATCAAATTTGTTTAGCTTATGTTACTGAGTACTTGAATTTAATAACTGAGGAATACAAAGAGAAAGTGCAGGACTAAATTACACGGGTTTCGTGCCCAATACAAATGCTTTTCTCTTTGAGTGTATAAGAAATGCTGCTTGCATTACATGCATGGTAAGCTAAAGCTGATGTTACCATTTACAGTGGGTTTTACTGTCTGTGTATATGCTATGGGTTGTCTTTGGGAAGCATATAATGAGTTAGCCAGAAGTTATTATTGTGACTTGCCAAAGCGGTCTGGTGGTTTTTTTGCTGCACTTTCACTCCTGATCTCTCGACATATTCTTATTTTGGAGACATTTCATTCATAAGACAGCTAGTATGAATTGAAAGATATAAAATATGAATTTAAAAGTATAAAAAATCACGTTAAATTCTTATATCGTGCATAATCCCATGCATTTATATCTTGTTAAAGTGCACTTGCAATTAAACAGCACAGCAGCAATTAAAGTATGCTGAACGTGCCACCTGGTACTCAGAATTACAGATGACACTGGGACTGATGGACATTTACACACACATGCACCTGTTGAAAAGCAGTTACCTAGGTTTTAATGAAAGGCGTTACAAAAAGCGCAGCATTTCTCAGGAAGGAAAAAATGAATATAAAATGAATTTTTTTTTTGAACAGTCTAAAATTCAGTGGCATTAAGTAATGTATTTGAAGGTGGAAACATCTGATCTTTGAGATCCCTTTCAATTGAAATTTCAAAAAAAGCCACTGGTCATTGGATCTACAAGTGTATTTTAAGGATTTAATTTGTACTACTGTGTTCATTTAATGTAAAGCAAACAAGACTTTGGAAAACAACCAAAGCTACAATATGTTTGGGGTTCCAGGAACAATGTAGTTATCCATCATCCCCTTAATTGTATTATCTTCACCTTCCCCTTAGATCAGTCCTGGAGGTTTCCTTTCCACAAATGAGATGGTCTGCTAGACTTGTGCTTTTTCTGTCATTTTATTCTATTTGCAAAAGCAGGAAATTAAGAAAAAAACCCTAAAACAAACACAAAAACCCCACCAACCAAACCAAGCACCAAACCAGCCTTCTTTAGCATTTCAGAAGCTACCTGATAATGTCTGGATAAAATTGATTCAGGTCTCTACAGTGCTGTAAGACGTAGATGTGAAGGATGATTTTTCACTTGTGTAAGCAGTCTTTGTCATACTACGTACCATTAGATTGCTGGTAAACCTCAGCATGGTATTTGGACATACCTATTACTCTACCATCATGTAGAGCGAGCTTTTGGAAAATGACTCTTTTGGTAGCTATCTGCTTGGTAATACCTACTTTTTTTTCACTTAACTGGAAAATATTGCCTGACATACTTGGCATTCATCTCAGGAACCCAACACCTTCCCTGTTCTTCTCGGCATCCCTTCTCCCATGCTTTGCTTTTCTCATCTTATGTCACATATAATTTGGTGCAAATATCTTGTTTGGTAGAAGACAGAGAGATTATCTGTATTTTCACATTGACAAAAGTTTTCCAGAAATCTCCTCTTCACCTAAGAGTTGTCAGGCACTGTTATTATTATAAAATGTGTCCTTTTTTAATATAGCAATTTCCATGTGTTTTAATTCACACTGTATAAGGATTTCAGACACATGAAAGAAAGTTAAATAAATTTCATCACTGGTACTTCAGAGGACATTGCCACTTAAGGTTTATTTAGGGTTTTTTTAAGAATTAGTATGATACCAGCTGCTGTAGTTCTACAGTTACATTTCCTGACTTTTTAAGAACTTTTTACTTCTGATAGTGGTTATGGTAACAATAAAAAAAAGAGCAAGGGAAGAAAAATAAGGACTATTTTGATTTTCTTTTCAGTTATTCTTCACTGTGATTTGTTAGAATAATAGATATGCACTTTTCTAGATTTATTGTTTCTAAGAACTATTGTAAGTGAAGTATTGCCTGGATTATTTTACTTGCTATATTAAAAGTAATACTTGGGAATTGAGTTTTTAATCTAATCTCAAATGTTTTCTGATATCTGTGTGTAACATGCACAAAAGTTGCTTGGCATTCACTATTGAGTAAGAGCTGATAATTGATAGCGAACGTGCCGGTGTCCCCCAGCTTGATAATCTGTCAGAAATCACAGAATCACAGAATGGTTTGGGTCAGAAGGGACTTGAAAGATCATCTCGTTCCACCCCCCCTGCAGGGACACCCTCCACTAGCCCAGGTTGCTCAAAGCCTCATTCAGCCTCGCCTTGAACCCCTCCAGGGATGGGCATCTGCACATATTCGTAGTTTCCTTTACATAATTGTATGATGAATATTTTTTTAAATAACATCCTATAAAAACTCGGTCATTCTTGGACATATACAGGAAAAAGCTGTGTTTGCATTGTGTAAAATATTTTCTTTAATGAGATGATTATCTCTTCTTTTATACTAATGGCTAGAATTGCTCCAGGTGGTACATTAGATGTGAAATGCAAGCTGTAAGGATCAAACTGAGCCTAAAATTTCATTTGAGGGAAAGCAAAGGGAAGGCAGGGCTGTAAACTCAGTCTTCCCAGCGCTGGCAAGGTGGCAAGTGGGAGGCAGAGCTCCTCTGGTCCTCAGCCTTAGAGCATCTGCCTGCGGAGACAAGGTCAGGGACAAGTTCCTGGAGCTGGTGGTGCTCTGAAGGCTTTGCAAGTTACAGCCTCCGAAAGCTCTGTAAAGCTCGTTAAGGAGATACTCAGTCCTCAGCCTGCAAACGCTGACGGTCTCTGCCATAGGTGAAGGACGTGGGATGGGGGTTTTCTCTTGTGCAGAATAACAGGAAATTTCTTTAGCTCATTATAATTTTTAAAAAATATTTTTCCTTTGTTTTAAAAAATGATGTCAGTGAGCTCCTGACTGTGCAATGGTAGAGAGTTATTTGAGCCCTCCAAGTGTTGGCAGCTGTAGTTACTTCCATTTGTATATGAGTTCTCTTTCTGTTTGCATCTGACCTGCATGAGCTTGGCTGATGCAGAATTCAGAAAAAATGCTCAAGGACTGTCTGTCTCTCTTGCTACATTTATTTTTTCTCAGCAATTAAATAAAGCTTTTCTGAGGTCAAGGATTTTTAAGAGTAACATTGTCTGATGCAGTTAATTTTTGAACTATTTATGTTGCAAAAAATTACATTAGGACCTAAATTAAGTTTTAGGAGGTTATTTTTTAAATTTTTTTTTCAAAATTAATTTCATTTCAAACATGCAAACAAAAATATGCAGCACCAATTTAACTGCAGAACTCAAAATTCTTCTTTTAAAGATTGAAAATCATCCAGCTGAGCACTGGGCAAACTAAATGCGTGTTCAGATTTTATATAGATTCTTCAAAGGTTATGAACATACATAGAAATTATTGTACTGGAACACATCCATGATTCATTTATTCCTGCTGAGAGGTGCTGGTGAAGCATGCCAGAACGTAAATCAAGGACTTGATCAGGATTTCAAGTCTGTCACGCAATGCTTAACCCAGCTGGAGAGCTGGCCAGCGAGTACAAATCAGGGGGGACTAACCTCCCTCCACCTCCACCTTCCTCCCCCCCAGAAGGTCTTGTTCCTTAATTGACTTTGAAAGGCTCAGCACTAGAAGGTGCTTTCAGAAAAATCCATGATGGAGCCGGTGGTCTTCTGGGCCACTGCTTGGAGGAACTTGCTCCGTGCTTGCGAAATGGGGTTGCGGAGTCAGGAGGGGACATTAGAGCCGGGTCTGCATCATGGGTCTGCTGGACTGACCTGCCCTCCTGCTCCTCCTCCTCATACCCATGCAAAATCCTGGAGGAACAGGAATCTGATGTAAGATGGGAAAAGGGTGTATTGTAGGAGGGAAAGAACTTGTGTCAACTACCCTGTAAACTATAATTTAAAAAAAAATAATTTTTTTTGTTAAATGATTGTAGAATCATAGAATGGTTTGGTTTGGAAGGGACCTTAAAGATCATCTACTTCCAACTCCCCTGCCATGGGCAGGGACACCCTCCACTAGCTCAGGTTGCTCAAAGCCTCATCCAGCCTGGCCTTGAACCCCTCCAGGGATGGGGCATCCACAGCTTCTCTGGGCAACCTGTGCCAGTGTCTCATCTCCCTCATAGGAAAAAATTTCTTCCTTAAATCTAACCTAAATCTACCCTCTTTCAGCTTAAAACCGTTACCCTTGTCCTGTCACTACATTCCTTGATGAAGAGCCCCTCCCCATCTCTCCTTTAGCCCCTTTCAGCACTGGAAGGCTGCTCTAAGGTCTCCCTGGAGCCTTCTCTTCTCCAGGCTGAACAACCCCAACTCTTTCAGCCTGTCCATATATGTGATGTCCATATATATTTCAGCTCTGCTGATTAACAAGCAGTTGCCCCTTTCCTTGGGGAAGTTGCTTAAGCAGTGACCTCAGAACAGCCAAGAACTGTGCGTGCAGGGTGTGAAGGTGCAAGACCAAACCCCATAGATCGGCTGTAGCTGCAAGAAACAGGAACAGTCTTCAGATGTGTTATCAGCTCTGCGTGTTCACGATTGCAGTGAGGCCCCATAGTGTGTAAACAAGTCTACATATGGTTGGTCATGAATTTAAGAGATGTACGAGTGACCATCTCCTCTTGAAAAACTGATTGAAGTGTCTTCGGTTTGACCTAACGCCTCTTAAAATGTGATGGGAAGCAGGTTGCTGAGGAGTCCATGGTGTGTGGGTTGTGAACTCTCTGTTGGGGGATAGAAGAGAAGGAATGTCCCTTTCCTTCTGGGAGGCAATTAGGAGAAAACATTAATAATGTACTTAAAAGCCTGGCCATTGTAGGTTGAGGAAATATAGAGGAAACCATGGGGAAGTCATCCTGCTGGGGGTCTGCTGGGCTACCCTGGCTCCTTCAGGGCTGGGAAATTCATCAATACTGAAGAAGTGAGTGGTGTTGGTGGGTGATGAGGTGAGTTCGGGTCATGGTGTCCAGAGAGAGTGATCTGTTAGGCTCAAGGGAAGTCCCCTCGCAGCAGCACATCTCCTGCTGTACTCTCCGGTAGTGCATGTTCTGGTGGATATCTTGTGGTCCTACTGCTGGATGTGTATTGTTAGAGACCAGGTATATTAGCAAGTGACGTTCTGGTTCATTTGAATTGGAGTTGTTTCAATTTCAAAGCTATTTGAAGAGTTTTAGGTGTGATAACCTGTTAATGAATGGGGAAAAGATGCAGCACAAGTAATAGACGTGTTGATGCCAGATTTGCATAAGAAATCAGGTTTTTTGATTAATTCTTTCCCCAATCCTCTGATAAATTATTTTTTTAAAACCAGGTGGCTGTGACAGTGTTTCTTTAAATATAATACCGACACCGGTGCATGTTGGGTGGCATGATGGTTTAATGGATCAGTAGGGATGCCTACTACAAAATTAAAGCTGACATACTGTGGATTTTGGTGTCAGAAAATTAAATACTGTACTTAGCACATTTACTATTGAAATAGCTCATAGTCACATCAGTAGTACAGGAAATAAAATATTCTCTTAGTACTTACTACTAGTCCTTAACAATTGTTTCCTGTGCAAAAAGCAGATACAATTGGGAACTTGGAAATAGAAAATTAGTATTTAAGCTAATCAAAACATTTATGAGATACATAATCAGAGGTGTTGTGTCAGTTGCCAAGGCTGGATTCATTTGAATGTTAATGTTATGTTACAGTTAAGCGTTCATGAAATGTTGATTAAGCTTGAGGTGCTGTGAAGGTGCACTGTATGGATGTTTGTTTTGTTGAAAATTTGATTTTGTCACAGGAAGTGTCTTACAAGAGATAGTAGCTTGATACATTCAGCAGATTATGGCAGGACTCAATTTTACAGGTGTTTTTTTCCTTCTCACATTTCTTTTGACTTCAGCACAGTTCTGGCTATAAAAGGTGATCTCCACCTCACATACAGATAATTTTACAGATGGAAAACTGACTTTTTTTTTTCTTAGGGCATGATTAAAATCAGGTTTTCAATCTGTTTATAGAGTTGTGTAAAAACAGTTCCCCTCAACTTTTTATCTGCTCTTCAGTTTCAGTAATTGTTTTAATAAAGTGATCCCACGATTGTGAATTGAAGAGACCTGTGGATACCGGTGATACACCCCGCGGTGCGTGTAGAGGAATGGTATCATCAGACACTGCCCTGTGATTTTATTGCAAAAGTGAATATAATTTATTAGTTGAGGAAAAGAAAACAGAAAAATATTATTTTGAAGATGAGCCAATTCATATATTCCTGGACATTACACAGACCACCCAGATCTGAAGTCGTATTTTATGTCTGTTAAATCTAAATGGATTCAACTGAGTTTTGAACTGCCTGCCTGAGTCCAGCTGAATGCCACGTCCTTGGAAAAGGAAAAATCTACCTTTTAATTCCCCGTTCTTTTTGAATCTTCCTTAGTGAAAGGCTTCATGGCGAGTAAGCCTGATGAGTTTCTGGAATAACGTCACAGCAGCAGATTTGTGTATGAGAAAGGGATCTGAGAATTAGATTTTACTTACTCCTAGGATAATGGCATTTAATCACTCAAGAAGAAAGATGGGCATGATCCTGCAATACAGTCTCTTTCCAACCATGTCTCTGTGCTGTCACAGTCTGGGCATGGCATCTAACAGAAATTTTGCCCCTGAGGACAGGTATCTCTACTAAAGGACAAGTGTGTGTGTGTGTATAAATACATACAAACATACATAGGTATGTATCATGGGTGATTGTGATTCATGAAGGAATTTGGCCACACCTTTCTGGCATGCCATGTTAGATGGTAGAGTGGATCATCATACATTCTCCATTTTAAAAAACAACAGAAAAAAGAGGGTAAGTTTCTCTCATATTGGGAACCTCGTTGAAAGATGAAGGAAATGTGGATATCCCAAATCTTAATGCTTTACTGTTTTGCCTAGATTCCCATTTTATTCTACACTTATCCATAAAGGGAAGATGTTCTTTGTGTTTGCTTTCATGTTGTGACTGCCTGGTTAATGCTGCAGTAACGAACATGCTCGTTCTCAGCTAATCTAACCTCGAACAAAAGTGTTTCCAAACAATTTAAACAAGGACCAGCATCAAAGAGCAAAATTTCCTTTCTGTCATAGTTTCTGAAATTTCATTGGGACCCATCAGAGAGAAATAAGTAAATTTTTGCCAGTAAAATCAATAATTCAGCCTAGATAGACAGGAATTTATACCTTTAGAGACTGATGTGCAAGCTGGTGTAATGTTTTATTTTTTAAACTTCTTAAACTGCTAAAGAGTATTTTATATTGTAGATGCAGTGTTGTTTATAAGGTAGTTTATATACATATCCACAGTGTTTTGCATAGGATGTGTTATGGAGCGTGGGCTTTTTCCTAAAGTACTTGCAGCTCAAGTTACCCTGCTCATTAAGGCATTCATTTAGGAAATTTGTGGCAAACAAACCATTGCAGTTTTATATTGCTTTATATCATTTTGTAATGTTTCCTTGGATGTTTTTCAAGACAGGAGGCACCTTGTTGTGAGAGATCACTGTAGTTGTGGTGGATCTGTTTAGAAAAATGTCTCATGTGAAAGTTTTAAAACTGCTCATTTAATGAGGTTTTAAGCAGCAAATAATTTGTGATTTTCAAATTCACTGTGGATTTAAAATTAAGCTGCTTTGTGCCTACAGAGTGAGGCAGTCTGAGGAAAAAAAGGGGTAAAAAAACTGATTTACGAGAGTCTCCATTTCAAAATATAATGGATTGAATTTAATATGCGACTCCTGAAAATCATATTGTGAACATATGTTAATAGAGACTTCCCACAAAAACAGATGACGAGATGTGAAAAAGATAAGATGCAGGGAGAGTTTGTTTTTGTTCAGTGTATCTTTTTTACGTTAGCCTTTTAACAAACGTAATTTCTGTCTGGCGAAATAACTGCAAAACCTCATGTATATTTGTCAAGCAGAATTTTGACTCTGCAGCCGTGCTTCGTGGGGTTTCCGATGGAGGAGGGATGTTTGCAGCAGCACTGCCTTGTGCTTCTGCCAGTCTCCCTCCTAGGAACCTTGGAACCCAGGAGACAGTTTTGGTCACATTTGCCAAAAGCATAAACGTCCCAAAGATACAGAAAATTCTGATTTTTTCATGAAACTGAGCAGCTGTGTAGACAAGACGTACACTGATGGCTGCGGGCTGCTGGGTGAACCCCGTCCTTTGCAGACACCTCAGAGCACACGAGGGTCTTACACCCATGGAATATGCTTGTGGTGCTAATTGCTAGGAAATAGGGCTCGGTGGGGTTATTTGCTCCTGAAAGAACTGGTAATGAAAAAACCAAAACTTATTTAACCCATCTGTTTATAAAAACTTTGCTGCTCTCCTGTTGTTTATCCATAGCTTGAGGAGTTGAATGCGGATGATCAAAATGCCTTAAAACTTTTATGGTCAATAATAAATGGCATTTAAAAGTCTTGGTATTTTTCCTGTCCCTAAAAAGGCATAACTGTTTATGTGCACACTTCTCAATATAGCTTACTTTTTAAAAAAAATATATTCATAGAAAAAGAAGAACAATTCCTTTATTTAAAAAAAAATCAAACCCTTGAAGGGAGAGGAGAAGTTAACCATGATGCACTATGATGTGCTGGCAAGTTAGGTAAATAGCAATAAAATGCTATCTGTATGCAGATACTCAAAATGTAAGTTGTCCGGGACATGAAAATCCTGACTCAGGATGCCAAGTTAATTCAAGAATTGACCCATCCTCTCATACAAATAATTCAACTCAATTAAAAACATGCAGAAAATGTTTTCTCTGACTGAAATTCAGCCCAATGCTGAAGGCACACCTAAGGTTATCTTTACTATGAAAGAAGGAGTTTACAGAAGCAGAATACAGTCTTCCCTGTGTTAACCCAGGGGAGGGAAAACAGGGAACAGTCCTCTTTACTGTTCTGTGCTAAAGTGTTGTCTTCTTTTAAAGATAAGAAAAAAATTTCTGTGGATATGTTTAGTGGTGGGAGGTATAATTTACTCCCAAAATGTTTAGTTCAGATTTTGATCACTGAATGAATAAATAATGGTATTTTGCATAGAAATGTGGCACACCTAAGGTTATCTTTTACTTTGAAGTATCAGAACACAAAGTTGATGAATGTTTGTCAATTCTTAATTTAAATTGAATGGAACATAATTTAAATATCAATTTTAAAATTCTGTTAGTGTTTGCAACCATATGAATTCCATGTCAATGGGACAACAGAAAAGCTTTGTGTACAAACCTCAAACAAAAAAGTCTGGGCAACATGAATGTCCAGGAAGAGAATCTGAATCCTCAAAGAGGGCAACATAAATCTGAGAGAAGATAAAAGTTATCTTGTCTCTACAACTTCATTATACAAAACACTAGCAACTCTTGAGCATGCTTGCTTTTCTTCCTCGCAATTTCGTAACACATGGAAACCTGTCCTGGCAAGCCAGGAGGTTCAGTGCGGAGGTGCAGGGTCTTATTTGACACTGAGGCTGCAGAGCCTCCTGCATCTTGATGTGCCTTCCACGTGAGGAAAGGCATTCTGCAACCAGTCATTTGCAAGGCATAGGGAGGTCTGTGGTGTATTCTAGAAAAAAGAAAATGATGCAGTTTGATCAAGAGAGAGCTAAAATGTGTATGACCACAACAAAATGCAGAGGAGAGCTCTGTGGAGCCTCTGTGACTTGACCATACAAACGTTCTGAAGCTTCAAGGCACGTGCTGCTGTGCCAGGGTTGTACCTACAGGGCTGATGAGTCTCCTGGACATCTGTGTTGTTCGCCCGCATCAAGAAACCTCTTGACTCTGGAATATCTGCACTGAGAGCAGGTATACACAACATTTTGGAGGACTGCCTTCCAGAGAAGATCTTTGGGATAGTGTTATTGTGTCCACATTATAAACACCTGTATGAGAACCTTTTCTAAAGCACTCGGAAAGAACAGCAGCTGTTCATGGTGCAAATTGCTTGTAATGAACTTTCCTCTGCTCTTTATATCTTAAACTTTCTTGCACATATTTTCTTCTGGCCCATAGGGATGGAGGATGAATCTGAAAATGAGGGAAGAATTAATGAAATATTCTGGTAGGACTCGGCATGAGTAAGCAGACATTGGTGGTTTTGTCCTTTTAAACTGTCAGTTTAGGTACTTCTGCCTGTGCTGCAAGACATGGCCCTTGAAGAGCACATGTCTCTGGGGGGTTTAGACCTCGCCATTAGCAGCAGGATTAGAAATACAGCTGAAACGTACTCTCAAATGAAGTCCAGAACTCATTCTGGACTGGAGGTGGGACTTTTCCCCCCAAAACTCACTTGGCTGCATTCGCCGGGTCAGTTTATTGCAGGCACATAATGAAACACATTCGTCACTGGTTGCCATATAATGTTGTTTTGCAAGACTAAAATACACAAATTTTTATGTATTTTGAAATGTATTTATAAAAGAAATAGTTATACTTAAAATACTGAACAAGTAAATGAATAATAAAAAAAAAATCCCAAATCCCCAGCCTCCACCCTTCGCTCCATCACAGATAAATCAACAATGTAAAATTGTTGTTTTTCTCTAGAACAAAAGTTTCACAGCTGTATTTAAAAGTATGTTGATGAAAAGTGATTCATAAGGTGAAGTAATCATTTTTATACAGTGCTTTTGGCAGATTTCAACCAAATTACACCATAAAAGAAATATTATATTTGACAGCAAACTGTTAGTGATGTGAAATTTGAGAATGAAAACTGACTCTCCAAAGACTTATTTATGACTCTGCTACTCTCTCTGGTGGTACCCTGGTTTTTTACCCAGTTGTGGTCAGTATATGTTTTTCCTATAGTTGTTGTAGGTTAAAGCTTTAGATAAATTTCTGATGTCCTTCCATTGTGAAATAATTCACATGTGTTTGGTTTAGGCATAATTGGAAGCTATTATATCTAATTTGTCTGCTCCACAGAATTCTTACCAGCTAAATATAAACCTAATTAAACTTACAAAGTTTGGGGCTACCTTAAAGGTTTTTAAATTACATCCATTTGGTCTATTGTATTTTCATTTGAAAGGGCATGTGTGATGCACCAAATTACTGTGTATATAATGCTACGTGGATTAAAACCGTAACAAATAATTACAAGGGTTTAATAGAATGGGCTAAACCTCTTTATCCCCCTTTGCATGAGTGACTCGGGAGCAAAAGGTTGTGACCTACAGGGTCAAGAATATTGTGTGGAGTGTTTGAGGGTAGTAGATTTATCAGAGAATCCCATTCAGTCCCTGCTTTCCCATTGAAGCTGGCCTGATGCTCTGCAATTAGTAGACACCAGTTACCAGGGATTTTAATGTTCCTTCTGGGTTTTGTTTGTTTTGTTGCTTGTATAGAGTGCTGATTAGGGCTTTGGAGTGTGGAATTCATTCGCAAGTGATTTATTTTGTATCTCTAGGATTGTTTCCAGCTGTTTGAGGTTTTTTTTTTTTTTCTTTTTCCTGAGAAATCTTGGTTTCAGATAGCAGCCAGAGTGGCAAACTTTGAGAAGTTACTACTAGTTCTTCTTGATAGACTTTTCTTTGGAGAACAAGAGAATTTAATTTCCTACCTGTCATGTAGTTTATTTCTTTTTTTATTACCTTCCTTGAAATCGATTCCAATCATTTACTGTTTTAAGCATAAAATGGAATGTTGATAGCAGATTTATAAGAACCTATTGAGTAAAGTTAGAACTGAGGATGGTACCGAGTCTGTGTATTCTAGGAAACCCGTGGGATGTTTTACAAAAGAATGTGCCCTTGCTTAAGCTTCTCATTCAGAAATTAAACCCCTATTGATACATGGAAACAGACTCCTATTCATATGTTCCATATGATTTGTAGCATCCTAATCCTTGCCATGAATCCTTTCCTTATTCTCAGTATTGTAGACTGAAACACATCATTTCAAAACATGCCTTCTTCACATTTTTTTTGGAAAACGTCATCTCTTGGTTGATTACAGTTCTAATCGTCTCTTTTCACAAGTGCCGTGGATTTCCTAAATCCTATCAAAGAATAATTTATTTTTAGTTATTTAAGAATTTGTCTTGTGTATGTATTTAAAATTTACCATGAATCTGCACATTCATACAATTACCTAATTTCATAACCCTTTAATTTCTTCCACTTTCACAAATATTTATGGTTTTTTTACTTTCAACTATTAGTATCTATTGGGTGAAACATGTATAATACTGTTGTTAGACAATGTTGTATACCAGTAGCCAGTGGAAAATAATGAATAAAAGTAAACTTTAGTAAATAATTGCTCGGCTGAATGACCGAGCAGATGGTACACACTGCCTAGTTCGTATACTTAATAATTACTTTTCCAAATTAAGTGTAATTTTGTTGGCTTGTGGTTGTCATACTAATGTAAAGCTATTGCTCTAGTTACTTGCTGGATTACAAGTGAAATTTTGAAACCGTAATAATTTCTTCCACAGCTGGCTTCTGCATGAAGTACATTTTATAGCTTTATTATAAACACTCGAAATGGTATAGGTCCAGGAGTTGCCATCTGTTATATGAAGTTTGTAAAATTGTTTACATAACGCTGATGAGTGTATTAAAGTGGTGAAAAACCGCCAAGAACTTGCCACTAGAACTTGGATTTGTCTCCACCTAATTACTGCAAATTAAAAATTAAGCAGCCTTATCTAATCTGCTTTCGTGGCTTTGTGGCATCCAGAGCAGTCGGTGAGTCAGCATCAGGTGCGGTTAGGAAAAAGATGTGTTCTGGCTTGGGGAGAGATAGATGGAGAAATGTAATCCCCTGAAGAAAACGGTCCAAACGTCCTGGATATTGCTGTAAACTGAACTCTTTCACTGGAAAGCTGCCAGAGCTGAAGGAGTAGTTCATGATGTAAATCCTTTGTCCCTTGTTTTTCCTCCTTCCCCGTTAAAATGTGTAATGTTAGCAGGTTGAGCGGGACAGAAGTTTCCTTTGCATATTGCACTCTTTCTTTAGTTTGCTACGTCTTGGTGCTTCTGATGGAATTGAAGGGACATGTCACTGGAAAGTCCTGTTTGTTTATTTATTCTTATTAAAGCCTTATAAAAGGAACTTATCTCAGAAGCAAGATTGAGACATAAAATGTCTCCTGAAGCACTCCATGCAGGAGAACTCACAGCAAAAGGAGACCAAGGGTGGCCTGCTTAACCTGGACACGTGCAAGCACAGCCCACGTCTTCATGCTCAGAGCCCTTGGTCTGTCAGTCGTATCAGTTGACATCGTTTCTTATGAACTGTTGACTTTGAAAAAAAGTGCCTGGCACAGGCAAGTGGAACAGTTAATTCCTATTGGCTGCACATTTTTTATCAAACACAGAAGTAGTGGCAGATGTGCTTTCTGGCCCTTCTACGGGTGTCTCTTGGGTTTCCCAACTAGGGCAGTTGTGTCATGTCTCCAGGTGTGTATTGTATGGATTTTTTTTACCTGGTTGTGCCCCTCCTGCTGGCCCATAACTGAGAGGCACTGGGCAGTGCCTGTACTTTTTCTTCTTGAAGTTAAGCTCTAAAACTAACCTTTACTTTTGGATAACAAACACAATCCAACACCTTCTGTTCCCAGACCTGCTGGGATGGCAGCCACGTGAAGGTTTGTTTGCCAACCATTTTTATGTCATAGAATCATAGAATGGTTTGGGTTGGAGGGGACCTTACAGATCGTCTAGTTTCAACCCCCCTGCCAAGGGCAGGGACACCTTCCCTTGATTTCGTATCGGGGACAACCAAGCACACAGAGCTTGCCATCTAAATGTAAAAGAACAACAACAGGAATTTTATTCTAGGAGGACAAATGGTTATATTTGTGACTTCAACATTACAAGTGAAAGAAAATTTTAACAAGAAACAGGTGAACTCAAAGTTAAAAATCTTATTTTCTTGCTCTTATTTAGTGTTTCTTTGAGGCTTTTCTCAGCTGAAGGAACCAAGGTCTGACCTGAGTAGAACAGTGCCTTCAGAGTGAGCATCCCTTCTGGATCCTTGTTCAGTGGAGTGATACTTCTCTCTTATTAGGAAAAGAAAGCTTCAAAACAGCTCTGGAGGATCTCCACTTTTTCTTCCCCCCTTAATAAGGTTCTGTAGTTGGTTTAAGCTTTGGATATGTGAGAACGTTAAGTGTTACATAATTTTTTCAGTTTCTTAATAAAGAATAAAAGGACTTAAATCATGACAGATTGTCTCATTTTCTCCCCATTCATGTCAAATATCTAACTTGTTCTTTAAAATCTCCAGTAATTGAGAGTCCATGACATCCTTAAGCAATCTACTCCTATTCTTAGATATTTTTATTACAGTATTTTTTTTGTGTCTGAGTATATCTTGATGAAACTTTGGTCTATTACTTTTTCTCCTGTTCACCACAAACATTGAAGAAAAAGATTGTTCTCTTCACTTTGTATCAAACTTAGAGTAGTGAAGACTTATATCCTCCCAGGTTCTTCTTTTCTTGTCTCCCTCTACCCTTCTCCCCTCTTCTTTAGACTGAACAACCCCAGTTATTTTCAACTAGCCATACCAATAATTCTCATTGCTCTATTCTGTTTTTTCTGAAATGAGTCCAACTTGAAGTGTGATGCATAAGACAATTTATTTCAGCTGATAAAGAAAAATAATGAATTCAGCATTTTGCAGGTTGTAGCCTTTCTTCTACATCCAGAGCAGCTTTTGCTTTTTGACCCTCCGCAGCTCTTATCCTGTACTTGTGTAGCTGATTGTTTCTACACATACGTGCAAGGGATGAGTAGCGTCCTATTTTTTTCTGAGCCAGTCTCTTCCACTTGTAGCCCTTCTCTCCTTGGTATTGTCTGCAAATGCAATAGACATATACTTTTTGCTCTGTCACCTCTCTCACTAGTGAAATTATTGAGTAGTGGACATCCAGCAGAGGTCCTTGTGTAGTACCACTTTGTGCGTCCTTCGAGTTTGTCAGGAAGCTGTTGATAACCGCTCTCTCACTACTCCTCTC
The DNA here is from genome assembly GCA_013400615.1 of Syrrhaptes paradoxus. Taxonomy (NCBI): domain Eukaryota; kingdom Metazoa; phylum Chordata; class Aves; order Pterocliformes; family Pteroclidae; genus Syrrhaptes; species Syrrhaptes paradoxus. The sequence continues at coordinate 52,543 of VZTO01024977.1, read as the reverse complement.
TAACCAGTTTTGTATTCACTCTAGATATCTTCCATTAGATGATACTTCCCTGATTGTTTTTAAAATAAATTGTCACATGCTTCAGGATCCAAAGCCTGGATCAAATCAACAGTGTATGGCACATACTGCTTTTCATCTCTAGTCCTAAAATGCTACCCAGTGTTAAAAGGACTTTGGGTTTTGCTGGGGATTTTTTTTTTTTATAAGTGTGTATTGATTGTTAGACATGTCCTCATGATTGTCTTCCAGGTGCTTACAATGTCTGGTTGTGTATAATGGTTCTCACAGTAGGCACCTTCCTCCATAGGAAGCCGGTTGAATTGCAGTTTTGTCTAATTCCTCCTTTCCCAGACAGGGCGATATTTATTGTTTAACTTTGTCTTCACTAAAAATAACTTGTCGAAAACCTTGCGAAGTTACGTTAGCTTTTTCACTACTGTAGCCACATTAGTGGCTCCTAATAAGTCCGTAACCGTCCTCCTCTAGAAGGAATACATCATAAGTATGCCATTAGTTATGCTGGTTACCCATGCTTATCCTGAATTTAAGTCTGAATAGGATTTTTTTTTCCCAAAATAGCAGTGATTAGACTTTATCTATTATAAAAGACCAATTTTCTGTGATTTTCCAGTGACATGTTAATTTTGTGTGAGGTAGATCTTTGATGGAGACACGAGAGTTCATTGCCATTGATGTGTTATATTCTGGTGGCATAGTGACGTGCAGTGCTAGCCCACTTTCCCGGATCAGTTTAATCATTGCTTTTCGTGGTAGGACCAGGTCGCCTGGGTGTAGAGTGACGGTGACGTGGACAGGAGTGCTTCAGCTTGTGTTCTGAGCCAACTCGGTAGTTCCAGAGAAGGGCAACAAAGCTGGTGGAGGGTCTGGAGCACAGGTCTTAGGCAGAGCAGCTGAGGGAGCTGGGGTTGTTTAGTCTAGAGAAGAGGAGGCTGAGAGGAGACCTTATCACTCTCTACAGCTACCTGAAAGGAGGGTGTAGTGAGGTGGGTGCTGGCCTCTTCTCTAAAGTAACAAGTGATAGGACAAGAGGAAATGGCCTCAAGTTGCACCAGGGAAGGTTTCAGCTGGATATTAGAAAACATTTCTTCACTGAAAGAGTGGTCAGGCATTGGAACAGGCTGCCCAGGGAAGTGGTGGAGTCACCATCCCTGGAGGTGTTCACGAAACATGTAGATGTGGTGCTTAGGGACATGATTTAGTGAGTTAGGTGGTGTTGGGTTGACGGTTGGACTTGATAATCCTTGAGGTTTTTTCCAGCCTTAATGATTTTATGATTCTGTGATAGGTCCATGTGATTACATGTGGCTCTGACCACAGTGCCATTTCCTTTCTCCACTTGTATCATCTTACTCCTACTAAAGTAGGCATTACTTCTCGCTCCCAAAATTGCATTGGGATAGCATATCATTATACTTTTGGATAATTCCTGAAGGACAAGGAGCAAAATTACATAATTTCTATGAATATTGATTTTCACGGAAGTTACTTACACTCAGGTTCCCACAGCCCAAAACTTACCTAAGTGTCTTTACCTGTTGTGTTTTCTGGGGGGAGTGGGGGTTGTGAATTGTTGAGGAGTATTTTGCAATTAAAACTTTCTTAACTTGTATAAGAAATGGGATAGAGGTGTAGTTAAAATCCAAAGCCCCATTCCCAATATCAGATGTCACTGGCAACATCGCCACTGTGCTGAAATCTGATCAGTGGATGTTAAATGCTTGATTAATCATGTTTTGGGAAAAGGCACATCAGTTGTATGTAGTTGTATATTTTGATGAAGCAGTCTAGAAATAGGGAACCATGTAATTACGTACATATTTAGCATATGGCACTGCAGAAGTTGTTAAGTTGTTTGTTGCAAAAAATCAAAATTGGAAGCATTGCAGATGTTCAGAAGCCACATTTATGTGATTATTAGAACAAGAAAGGACCAAAAGTGACACTGCCCCCCTCCAACTGTGAAGCTTGGGCTTTGTGTTACATCATTCCAAGTTTCATGACCAGTCTCTTAACTTCATTTTTTTTTATTGTGATGCAACTTTCTATTTCAAAGACTGCACCTGGATGTGCAGCACTAAAAATATGATCTATTTGAACAGCATTCTAGTAATTTAAAATAAAACTATGTTAGAGTAAAATTTGGTTCCTTCCTACAGCATAAGCCAGCAAGGGAGTTACTCTGGAGTGAATGTCTGTGGTAGCACGGAAATGTGGTTCTCAAAATAGTGTTTTCCAAGGCTGTGCACAAATACTTTTATTCACTCTGTGGTTCTTTGAGCACAGTTTTGAGATTTTAATGTATTTTCAAGACTTCCTATGGTACTTACGAACCTCAGAGGCATGTCTATGCACCACAGCATCGTGCGGGAGATCTGTGTGTAAACCCCAGGTAAGCAGGTAAATCTGCATGGGGCAGTCACCAGAAATGAATATTATATAGTCAGAAATAAGAGTTAAAGTTTCAACAAACTTTGCAACATGGTCATTTAGCTTGAGCTTAGCAACGAACTGAACCTGTCCTAAGACTTATGGCTCAATGCCCAGTTGTAACAGTCTTGGTGATTTTGGCATTATGGCCAATTGAGAATATTTTTGAGTAACAGAGTGAAAATTTCATTTCAAGCCAATGCATTACAAATAACTCGCTGATCTAAAAGACGTGGATCACCTTCACTCTAACCCGACTTGGCAATGGCCTGGGCATACTCAGAATGACTGTTAATTTCTTCAAAATCTTTTTATAGCTGTTCATTTCATTATAAGTTTATTCCAATTATATATGTCAGTTTTATTAAATGTCAGAGATATGGGTAATATAATATAAAAATATAAATGGATCATCTCCTTGTAATTACATTTCTCCCAAATTGAAACAAAGCAGACAGCCAAACATTTCGCTCAAATCCAATGATGGGATCATATGGGGAGAGCAAATGTTGTATCCATTTATCTTGAATGCTTGAATGAATCAATTTATTTTTTTTCCACTTGCAGAGAGCCAATAGAAGAAGCCAGAGGAGAATTTGAATTTAGATGAATTTGGCATAGGATAGGTCTCTGTGTAATATAGAATTGCTGCAAATGCCACCATTACTTAATGTGAGCCAAACCCGGTATAAATTTTAAATAATTTGCTTCATAATCTCATAACAACCTGTCCCTTTGGTGACAGGCTGACTTTCCTCATTGTTCTAAGAACAATGAAATTACATCGGCGCAGCCTCGGCCAAGGGGGTGGACGTGGTTTTGTGCACGCGTCAAGGTACATTTCTCTGTATCCTCGTGCCCCTAGAGGCAATTTGACTTCCCATTTTCATGCCTTCAGGTTTTTTTTGCCATTTCCTATTTTTGTTCTATGCCTGATTTGGAGAGAATGTTTGGGTTTTGCTGTAGCAGAAGGTTACCGGTTTTTGATAAAACACTTGTAAGAAAAAGGTTAAAATTGGGTAGCGGCAAAATGACATCACTTTCCAAAACTCAACAAACTGTTTGAACTAAGCAGATAAATCCTTAAGTTCATGGTTTAGTCATCTCTTTTAATTGATGTTGGCTTCTTCTGTTAACTGTGTGAGGCAGGAACTTTGACAAAGGGTTTTGAGAAGGGAACATGGCCATCCGAGTGACTCAGTTGCTGCTCCTGAGCCCACAGCACAGCGTTGTTGCTGTGCAAAGACATGGAAGGGCTGCATCCAGCTAAAATAATAATATTTTTCCTTAGCTTTTAAGATCTTTTGAGAAAAATTGCATTTACTCAGAAACGCACATTTCAGGAAGCACAAATCTCTGAAGAAGCGGGATAATTAACATCACTAGAAATCTGATTTCATATTTGGCAAAACCACACAAAACCTGATTAGCAATCAGATGTAAAGTGTTGATTGATAACAGCTTTGGTTTACAACCCTGAATCCAGGATTGTAATTTAACTTCAGAATAAACAGCTTTCTTTTCAACTGCAGTGTCACACTCTTGCCAGAATTGCAGAATTTTTCTTTAAAAATGTAATTCCCTGGATTTACATGAAAGCTTAATGGGACCATAGTTCCCTATTGACTGCACTGTTTGTCATCTCCATTCACTCTTTCTTTCCAAGTATTGTAAATGATGCATTCAATATATGTCTGGAAAAAAATAATGTACATGGTCCACTGTGCTTCTTTCACCCTTGATTTTTGTCCCTATTTGCTCTTTCTTTGTTCGTTTACTTTTTTTTCTTAATATAGTTTTATATCCACGGCATGTAATACTTGCAAAAATGCAGCCTTTTCAGAAGATCATTTTGTACTTCAAACACAGCTAAAACAAATGTCATGGATGCATTCTTTCACTTGTTATTTTAAACACGCAAAAGTTAAACTATCGATCTGAACTGGAAACACAAGCAATGAGATTTTGTGTTGCATTTTGATCCCAGCTGCATTGCACATTTAATAGCTTGAAGTTTAATTTTTGTAAGTTTCCACTACAAATCTTCTGACTTCACTTATTTTTAATCCAATTTCTGACATGTCTTCTGAAAGTTGTGTTGTCTGTTGGGTACAAGGTTAGGACCACGAAGGTGATCAGAGGGCTGGAGCACCTCCCCTGTGAGGACAGGCTGAGAGAGTTGGGGTTGTTCTGCCTGGAGAAGAGAAGGCTCCGGGGAGACCTTACAGCAGCCTTCCAGTGCTGAAAGGGGGCTACAGGAGAGATGGGGAGGGACTCTTGATCAGGGAGTGAAGGGAAATGACAAGGGGTAATGGTTTTAAGCTGAAAGAGGGTAGATTTAGATTAGATATAACGAAGAACATTTTTCCTGTGAGGGTGGTGTGGCAGTGGCACAGGTGGCACAGAGAAGCTGTGGATGCCCCATCCCTGGAGGTGTTCAAGGCCAGGCTGGATGAGGCTTTGAGCAACCTGGGCTAGTGGGAGGTGTCCCTGGCCATGGCAGGGGGGTTGGAACTTGATGATCTTTAAGATGCTTTCCAACCCAAGCCATTCTATGTTTCTATGATTTTTTTGTTATGTGCTCCTTATAATTTTTTTCATAATCCTGAGCTGAATAGATAAGACCTGTGAGTAAAGATAGAAATAAAATAAATGTTTAATCCAGAAAAGGGGAAATTCATAGGACAGAGATTCCAGGTGTAAATTCTTTTTTCCCTTGAAGTTGCCTCTGGATTTTCTCCGCACAGGTCACAAGTTGTGCCTCGTGACCTTTTGAGTCTTGGAGGAGGCAGCTCCGAGTGCCATGGTGACATGTTCTCTGTTGCTGTCACTGGTTCTCCTGGGGTTTTGTGGCCCAGTGGGATGGGGCCTCCTTCCTGACCCTTGGTGAGAGAGGGGAAGAAAAGCTTTTCCATCAGTTTTTCCATCTCAGTCCTGGCAAAGTGGAGGAAGAAAGGAGAGCGGGTAGTTATTCCTGCTCCTGCATCATATGGGGAGAGTTGGGATATGGAGACATAGCATGAAGGGAGGGCTTAGGTTTGATATTGGGGGCAATGTTAAACAGCAGCTGGTGGATGGAATAATATATTAGCTCTCTGCCTACAGGTGCCTTGATATGATGATTCTTCAGTGTCTCTAAGATATATGTTTTTGGATGGATGGATAGACAAAAATGCCTGCATGTCTATAAAGGGGACCATAACTTAGTTTGAAATGTGGATATTCTTTTTTGGTTGAGTTATCTTTGTGAGATATCCAAGTTTTAATGTCTTTAATAAGATACAAGTAAAGGCGATTAGTTGAAATGGACATAACTACAAAAGAAAAAGCAAAAAAATCTCGTTAAATGTTCCATGTTAAAGCAACCTAACTATCTATGAAGGAAACTTCCCATGTTTTGATCTCCAGTGCTGCATGTAGCTGTAGATAAAGAGAAGAAGCTCCTTTGTGTTTAAATTCTACTCAATTGCAAATAGTGTTTTTGATCCAAAGGAATCTAAATTCCTCTCTGATTCCAAGTAGGGTGCTGCAATTTCAGATTTGATGTGCTTTATTTCTGATAGGAGAATATGTAAGCAGGGTATTCATTTTTTTAAGCTGATATGAAAGTCATGAGTAGCTCCTGAAGTCAGAAGACTATTGTATAACCGTATCTACAAGGATTTTTAGGATCCAGTTTCCCATAGATTTATCTAATTGAGGACCAAAATGGCTTTTTGTAGCCTCATCATAAGCCAGTGACAGCTCGATGGATTTGGGTGTTAGAATTAGCACAATAATCATGTTCTTCTTTGGTCACTGAGAAAGATCTAGAGACTGTTCAGAGACTTGGAAAGTTCACCACAACTACGTAATGACAAGTCAAAATGGATCTTGTGGCATGACTGATCGTGGTTTTTGGAAATCATGTTTTCCACTTAAAAATGAAAATGTGTGTTCTTCCACTGGGAAGAATATTAGTGGTATACATTTCTAAACAACCTTTGGTTTTAGTTTCCTTTGTCATATCAGACTTGACTGGTTAGCTCTTATTTTATATCCAGAGATGTAAAATACTTAATTTTAAAGTAACTTTTTCTACGTAGTTATATCAGTGAGGAAGGTCTTACTGGTTTGGAATTGTTCTTGATTCCCAGAGCCTTTTGGAAAACTAGTATTTCCAAAATGTGATTCTATGTTGCAGTCACCACATAAACAAATTAGTCTCAGAACATCTTAGAACTGAGCTTGAGCTAATTCTTCCATTTTTCTGGTTCCAAATAATTAAGCATATGTCCCTGAGTCTTGAATTTCTTTATAAACCTGTTTTTCAGTGATGCTTATTCTGTACTTTCAAGCTCTTAGTCACAACCCACTTGATTAGCGTGGTGGAAAGTGTCAAACCATGTGGAGGTGGGAGAAGGTACTGATTAATATTTATTTTTTTTTAAGAAAAAGAAATGACCTTTTGAGAATAACATTTCGAGGACAGATGTGAGAGATGGGGAATACAAAATAGCAGTTCAGATTGCAGGAAAAAAGAGCGAAAGAGGAGATGGAAAAAGAAGAAGAGATATGGACATCTCAGAAGTCATCTCAGAAAAGTGACAGGTCTTGCTGTGGACTGTTAACATTGGGAAGAAGACGAGGAATGAAGGGCAGAAGAAGAGAAGGAGGAAGGCATAGTAACCTCTCCAAGTAGCTTACAACAGATAATGGATTATCCTGTAGAGTTCAGCACAACTCACAAAGGAGCATAGATAGCCTTTAATTCCTAATAGTAAGGGATTTGATAGCAAGGGATGTAGCTGGTGTGTTCAGACACAGTCACGTTTCACCACTATAATCCTCCCTTCTCCGTAAAACAAGACACCTTCACTCAGAAACGTTGTCCCCCCTGGCCAGTCTTTATGGGCAGACGTGCTGCGGTAATGTACCAACACATGTCCTGTGCTTGCAGGGTTTCCTTCCCACATGGCCATAATGAGAGCTCTGCATATAGGAGTTTCTAATTTACTCTTACCCCGAAGGATAACATGAGCAGTATGGGGATGTTGTTAAACATGGCATATGTTGTTGCCGTGAGCTGCTTTCTCCTTACCAGTTCTGTGGGTGAAAAGTGACTCGTTTCCTCAGAAGGCTTCTTCCACAGGGTATATCAATTGGTCACGGAGAAAATATTTTAGAAGACTTATGACAAGGCATACTAATAAAAAACCCCCAAAACATAATTGCTGGCATCCAGCCTTACAGTTCAGTGTGGGAACTTCTCTTTCCCACAGGATGGAGGGAGAGTAGTGTGAGCTCATGTACAGCACCTCTGTACATACACAAACATAAATAATTAGTTAGTTTGTGTTGTGTTGGAAGTACAGTTATTATCAAGCCTTGGCTCTTCTCCACTTTTGCTCTTTTCTTTATGAAAAAAATAAATATGTGTGTGGCCATAAGATAAATTTATGTTATAAATGTGCACGATGAAAATCGACCCTATTTGCTCGTGTGCCAAAACTGTCCCAGTTGGGGAATCTGAAGAGCCCAAATTTATTGCTGTGGCTCCCTGATTCTTCTCCTTCTCTGGCTCCAACTGTGGCTCTGGCCAAACCCAAGCTGGAGCGGAGCATTCCTGCCGTCTGATCAGGTACGTGGAGCCCAATGGGGACAGCTGGCAGGGTCACTGCTGGTGCTGCTGGCTTTGTACCAGGGGCAAATTCCCCTCCGATGGGAAAATGTAACCAGATTATGCACCCTTTAAATTATTGCTGGCTGGGCAAAAACTGGTGCCGCCCTCCTGCAGCTTGGAATTCGGTCCTTGGACATTAAGGGTGGTGGGAATGGTAGCAGAGGTGCTCCACCAAGTACCTCTCATGGCGTACAGCTTGCCCGTTATCTCAAAACTTCCAGATGGAATAATACCCTAAAAACAAGCTTATAATACATTATTGAGACTTTTCCCGTCTCAGGGGTGTCTGCAACGTTTGGCACATGTAACGCGTTTTACTGCGCTCATTTGCAGCTTGAATGGCTGGCGGGGGTCAGCAGCAGAGCGCAGACTTTTTCACCCCTTGAGCAATGAAGCATTGAGTAAAAGTTATTATTACCAATTAGTGGTGGCATTATTATTACCAATTAGTGGCTGTATGAAGCAAATCATTAGTCTTAGTTCAGTTATTAGCAGCCAGGTGTTCGTGAAACATGCCATGTGCAGCTGGCGTCGGACCTCAGCAGTCACCGTCGGGGCCAGTTGCTGAATTTGTGACATCTCCGCCCTGTCCCTGCATGGGTTTTTGTTGTCCCTCCCCCCCAAAAAAGGGTGTCTGGAGTCAGTGTGGAGGGTTTTTTTTGTTGCTGCCAGTGTTGCATACTTCACGAGTGAATAAATAAGGCAATTTCAATCCCTAGACAAGTATTCTGAAGCCTTTTATACACAGAATTCATGATGTAAAGCAAAAAAAAGTTAGATTTCCAGTTTTGCTGTTGGTTGCTCCTTCATCTGTAAAAGCAAAATTGCCATGTCGGAGAAGGGGAAGTTAGAGTACAAATTACTCTTGAGCAAAAGTATTCTAGGACTCCTGTTTTTTAAACCCTTAATAGGCAGTGTTTCCGCATTCCCATTAGTTTTGCATAATGACTTTACACAAGACATTTTAGACAGCAAACAGCACGAATTAAGTTATGTTTAAGAACTTAAATTGCAATTTTATACTGTGTTATAATTGAAAAAATCAGGAAGTTAGTTGGAAAATTGTGGGATTATATCATTAGTGTTACTACCCTATTTGAACTACATGTTGAACTTTGTTGCATTTTGCAGGGGAACTTATAGCTGGAGCTCTGTAACTAGATAGAATAATAAAATAAGAAAAATGAGTATAACTAATAAAATTCCAAAACCTGAAATATTTATTGCATAGAATTGACTTAAGTTTTGTAATTAGAACAGGTGTTAGAAATCTTTTTCATGTTTCTTGGAGTAATGAGCAGGGGTTTGGAGTGTTGTGTTCTCTTTCAGTGATTCAGGTGTCTTCTGATTTTCCGTATTAGTGAAGAAAGGATCTGACAGTTTCTCTGAGGAGAGTTTAAAGCAAATGAATAGTCGGATGGCATCGGTCGGGTCTGGTGGCTCTGAGCACTAGTTGGGCAGGGACATCTGGTGGTGCAGTGCAGGAATGGTTGAACAATTGCAACTGGAAGTGCAGTTGCATTGGAGGGATTAAGGCAAAAACATCATTATGCTCATGCTGTAATTACTTTTCTTTGTCAATATTGTTCTAGAAACACCTGTATGTGTGTTTACATTTCAGTCTGTGAATGGTTTTAATTTCCTGGAAAAGTAGAAGCTAAGGACCTATTCTTGATCTGGCAGCTTGCAGACATAATGTGTTGAATACCCGTAATTCAAAGGGCTTTTAGCTTGCAGTCAACTGGAGGTCTAAAATCAAACTTGTGATACCGGACCATGGTTCTGTGGATACAGTGGATTTATGTAAACCCTGTGCACAGTGATTCACTGTCATCTCTGGGTAAAGCTGATTACATTAGTTTCAGTCCATCACTTCACCAATTGTTTCAATCCATCCTTCTATAAAAGTGCTATGATAATTTTCAGCTTCTGAATTCCATAGGAAAAGAATAATAAAAAGCAAAATGTTTACATATATTTGGTTACAAAGTTCTACATTAATTACAGATACAATGAGCATTTTATTTCTTTGTGTTTACCTTGAACCCCTATAGATGATATATACATGATCAATATTTTAGGGGCAGTCATTTTATAAGAGAAACTCTTTAGGATGAATTTGCTGGGGCTGTGTGTAGCTGTGCCTGATCCTTATAGCACTGTGCACATGGTGACAAAACCAAGTCCTTGGAAACATACGATGTGTTGAAGGCCGTACCCTTGTGAAGAGTTTCCCAGGAGTGTGTAGTGCTGTGACATCTTCCCGGCACTGCACCAGGCACTCACCTGCCAGGACGAAGCAAGGACTTTCTTCATCTGTGAACATCTTTCATCTTGTCATGTTCTTCTTGCTCTTCGTGCGTATCCAGGCAGGTGTTGACCAGGCATGGTGCCACCTGGGAGATGGTGTCACGCGTTCTCGGGAGGATTCAGGCACAGACTTTGCAGGCACATCTTGGTCTCTGCTGGCAGATCGCGAAGGGTTGTGTTTGTCTACTCCTACCTAGAAAGCTTTTGCAACTGCCGTCCTGACTTCTCGTGGAGTAGATGCGTTCTTGAAATGATAGTGTTGGTAAGTTACTAGTTTGTGTGTTGTGTCAGGAATGTGTTATTACCATGATGTACTCCTCATGCGATTCTATAAAAAGAAAAGGGGAAAAAGCCCCAAGTGTCTGCTCTTGGCTTTGGTACTAACATGACGCTAATAAGTCTTCCAGGAGTAATCTGTAGCAGCTTCAGCTCCTTTCTTATACAGAAAAAAAGTCAATAACCTAAACCTTTAATAGCCAGTTGTGAGCTCTTTACTGGGGTCATTATTCACACAAGGAACCCTAAAGGTTGTACACGATCAAGTTCAAAATCAGAACAACCACTATATAATGGAAAAACCAGGACTTTCAGTGAGACTTCTTAAAGAAACAAGCTGCAGAGATGAGCACTGTACAAAGTAGAACAATATATCTCAAAGTCAGAATAAATATTCCCTGCAGCTCTTCACGAGGGGTGGGTATTTTATCAAGGTCCAACCCTCCTTTCTCTCCTTGCAGAAACATTTATAAAACCCATCATTACTTCTTTTCCATAAAGCAACAATTCTTTTTCATGTGAAATTTTCTGTTGTCACCCCAGTGGTTCTGTCACCATCCTTTAAAAATTTCTCCACTCTTGGTTTGGATAAAAGAGTGAAGCACTGACATTTGTATGCTGTGCTCTTTGTTTCTGAGATGTCCCAAGGCAGTGGTGACAACTGTGAAGTCGGGGATAGCCGCAGAGCTGTTACAGCTGTGGTGTTTTCCAGTAGTGAGAAGCTGGTGTTCATCCGCAGCCCTTTTACGTAGTATTTAATCCGTAACACTTCATATTGCATTACCAGCAGCCTGTTATAGAAAAACCTGTTTTTATGTTTCAGGTGCAAAGATGGCTTGAAAGGATTTACATACTCTGCACTAAAGTAAGTAAAGTTTCCAACTTTTGGGGTATATGGCATATTTTGAAGAAGGCGTAGTATGCTGGCAAGAGAGGAATCTTTTTATATTTGGGAACATTATTGAAATAATGTTTTTGAAGGAGCATTAATCTTTTCTCTTTCTGAAACTGGGATTCATGATTCCCAGTATTCTTCTGGTAGTGAATGGCTGCTGTGTTTTGACCTGAAGTTTATTTACTGTATTTACAAAATGGTGAATTAATGTAACAGTAGTTCTGTGACCAACACCCAGATAAAGCTGATGCTTGTAGTGTATTTGTTCAAGATTGTAATGTGCCACTAAACCTTGTGTCTGCCCTAGTGCTCCAGGCTCTCCTGGAGTTTGTTCTGTGATGGGACCCTCTGGTGTTGCTCACTCAGTTGTGTAGTTACAAAGAGTTCTCCCATCTTCATGTCTCACATTGGAAGTACAAAGACACAGTATTCTTTTCTGTCCTTTAGATACTCTGCTACCTGCCTCCCACTCAGCCCAGTGCAGGGACAGATTTGAGTCACGGGTGCAGGGAAGAGCTGAAGTCAAGCAAGACAGACTTGCTGCTGTCGGTAGTGGAAAATATTTTATAGTGTTTGCAGCTATGAAGCAGCTGTGCAATTTGATATAAGGTGCCAGTAGTTAAATAATTCAGTCTATTTAGTCCAGAAATCTGGACATGAAACATTCCTATGGCAACTTTCTGAAATCACCAGCTTACTGGGAGATTCAGTCGCATACAAAGTTTTTATTCCTTTGTCGCCCTCAGCAAGACTCCCACAGTACAGTGTAATTTGGATTATAGTGCAAAGTGTTAGGAATCATCTTGCCATTATGACCTCCTTTGCCCTTGATATTCAGTAATTCTACACCTAAGATGAACCAGTATATTGACAATATCAGCTTCTGGGTGAAGAAAGAGGGCTGAAGATGAAGCCAAGCAAAACAAAGTTGATGCTCTTGGTGGGAACAAAAACATTTTGAAGATTTTACAAAATACATATTTTATAAAAAATATTATAGTAATCATCAACCTTTATGTAACCCCATTTTGCTGGAGGTGATTGAGATATTTCATGTGCCTTTTTATTTTCTTATTTGGTCTTCTTGCTTTGTATGAGAAAGAGACTTCCCCAGTCATGTTTTTGTTCTCCATTTTAAAAAATTCCTGGCAGCAATTGTGACCATTATCTGAAGTTTCTATGTATGTTGGTCAAGTTATCTTTTCAAAGAAATACAAGGTTTGGCACCTGTTTAGGATGCAGTTTTCTTTTGCAGACCTGTGGGTAACTTCAAGCTTGTCTTAAAGATTTTTAGATTTGTATTAGACTTTATGTATTTTTCGAGCTATTTATTTAATTGTTGTTTTGTTCTGTTTCATTTTTTTTTCTTTCAGGTTCATTGTAGGGAAAGAAGAAATCCCCACTCATTCATTTTCACCTGAAGCAGCGTTTTCAAAAGTAGAAAGAAAGATAAAGCATTGTGAAAAAATATCGCAGCCAATGAACATACTGGCTCTAACAAAAAAGCTCATGGACAAAATGTGAGTCAAAAAAACCCAAAAGAAAAACAAAACAAAACTAATCTACTTACTTAGCTTACATTAATGGTTTGTTGTGTTGTATTTGACAATGTTTTCTAAGACTCCTGCCTTGCATGTAGTTGTTCTGCATTTCATTTTTACTGGATAGTTGGCACTGATAAATGATGCCCTCTAATGAAAGCAAGATTTAAGACCTGTATGTCATAGCAATGACTTGCAACACGCAGTTGTCTTAACGAGAGAGGGTAAGTTCAATCAATTCTGAGCTGCAGGTGGTGGTTGCTTTTTCTGCAGTTTTCAACAAAACCAGATTGTGGCATGGTTATGCTGGTGCTAGCAGTGATATTAAGGAGGGGAAATTGCTCAGCAGCAGACCTTGCGAGGTCACCTTAAGTGAGCGTAACGTCATCTTTTTGGTGACCTACATCCCTGTGCTGCACAAAGGCGCACTGCCTAAGAGCAGGATTGGTAACGCCTGGCCTGCCTCCTCTGCCAGGAAATAGGAAATTGCAAAGCAAAGAGTAAATCTAAAACTGCACAAGGTCAGACCTAGACACCTGAAGCTAGGTCAGATAGGTTCCCTCCCAGTCTACAGGATCCAATTTATTGTCTTTTAGTGTGAGCTTAAAGAAATGACGTAGCTTTTCAGGCTAATGCATTCAGATGATGTACTTCTGCTGTGCTTGATCTGTCCACCTCACAGACACTGGGTACCACAAGGAGTCCTTCATTTACAGGAAAGATGGAATAAAAAAGGGACTAGACGTCTGTTCATACCACACCTTTGAAACTTCACTTCCATGGACCTGTCCAGGCACAGTTTTATGACCAGATCTTTACCTGCTGACGTACAGGAGAGAAACAAGTTTTCCAAGAGCATTGTGTTCTTAAAGTGGTGGCTTATCTTACTTGCCCAGATAGTGGAACAAAAGTGAAGTGACCTACATCACATGGTGACTTCCTATGATCTGCTGGGGTTTTTAATTGAAAAATATAAGGGAAGTCATCAGTGGCTTCTCAGGCATGACAACAAAAGATCTACAAGGAGAAGACAGCTCCAGCTATACACAGATTCTTTTAGCTGAGTTGCTTATTTCTATTATTCCTTAGATACCCCTTACTCAGTTTGCTAGATAAAGTTCATAGCTCTTCCACTGGTTGTTAAATACAAGAATCATACATCGATATGGGTGAAGAAGAGCGTTTTTTCTTTAAGATTTTGAAACTCCCAACTCAGACATGAAGAAAACTTCCAATTTTCAGTCCTAATGTTCTCAGGAGTTTCTCTTCCATATGGTTCTTTTCAATATAATTGAGTCTAAATGCCTGTAACCTGATCATGTTCTCATTACAATTTTTGCTACATAAACTGACCTCACAGATGATTTATGGCCATTAGATTTTATAGTACATGATTCAAAACTTCCAAGGTATTTGGCACAGTATATAAATTGTGTCATTTATTTTGCATTAAAACTTAAATGCTTGGCTATAGCAAAATACAATGTTCAGACCTGGTATGGCATTACTTCTTTTAATTCTACATAATGCAAGGCTAACAACTGTACAATCCACATGTCCCACCATCCCAAGCCAGTCTGTTTTAAATGCTCAAGGTCAAATTCTCAGTCTGAAGTAAGAGCTGCATAAAAATCAACACTGTAGAAGAAATAGCCTAGAAGTGAAAGGCTTGTAATTGAGAGAAGTCTCGCAGGGTATCTCTGTGCATTTGCATATTCTGTATTGCCCTCCAGTGAACCTTACAATGATATGAAAGATGTAAGGACACAGATAACGGATACTGGGTCAAATATCCTCCAGAACCACGGAGCTGAGACAAACTGGGAAGGGTCACATCGCTTCTCCCTGTTGACCACAGCGGAAAAATATGGTCTTTAATTTTGTATTTAATGGGTAGAGGTTGGATCCAAATAAGTGTGCAGACACTTCTTGCTGCACAACTGAAGTATTGTTAGTTTTTATTGTCCTTTTATGGCATCATAAAAGTTCACAGTGCCCTTCAGTGGGAGAACGAGTGGTGGGAAAATAACACTTTATGTATTTTTAGGCAAGAAGAGTTTATGAAGTCTCCTGTCGATGACACTGAAAAGAGCTACGAATTAATGTGTTTCATTGTGCTTTTTGCAGGTGCAAACATGGCCCAAGGCATAGATGCTGTAAACACTATGAAGATAATTGCATCTCATATTGTATTAAAGTAAGTGCAGAAAAAGTGAGATTGACAAACTCTGGCAAAGACAGAGTGAAAGACTTTAGTCAGAAAAAAGCATATACTTACAGAGTGAGAAAGGAGCCTGTTACTCATGCTTCTTCTATTGAAAATATGACAAGCCTGAAAACAGATTTTCTCAATTTAGGATGGCGTGGTGTTGGGGGGTTAAAGTTCTCTGGTCTTTCAGATTAGCTGGAATGAATGAATAACATAAAATGTGTGGGGAAAAATGGACTAGCAAGCAAGGAAATTGTTTAGCTATGTGATGCACTTCACGGCTGAGCCCAGTTGTGACTCCTCCACCCGAAATAAAGCACCTGGAATGTGCTGGTTCGGCAGCAGCCCAGCCCTGGTGCACGTGCAGCTGTGTGGGTCTGGCACGCTGCTGCTGGGCACTGGGCTCGCTCCGCCACTCAGCTATTTGAAGGGCTCGGGGTAATGAGAGATTGGTCACAGTTGCTGTGCCCAGGAAGAGCTTTTTATGTCTGGTGGCATAATTCATCCTTCTTGATTAATNATAGAGCAGCAAACATGGATTTGAGTGTCTTCAGATGTTTTTGATGTATATTACTTTCAAAGATAGCTTTTTAAAATTAAGATTTTTATACAGTTAATGTTATCTCAGAAGAGCTGTGCTTAAATTTAGCATCAGAAGAGATCTAGTGCAAAATTTATTAATGTATGTTTATTAACATCATTTTGTGGTGTAGTAACACATTTTTTAACCTGCAGTGTGTTAGTGTACTGCTGTGTAACATGCATAGAAGTTGCACTGGAGTTGATAGGATTGGAGATGGTGCTCAAGTGTTCTGCTGAATTATGATGAGAATATGCACTAGAGCATTCACAAATAGTTCACAATAGCTATGTCACTATGATGTAGGTATGATGTATATTTAACAGAACACAGATTAAAATTACAGTTTTACAACCTCTCACCACTGTCTCAGTCCACTCAACGTTTCATTCATGGGCTCTTTTCTTCGAGGCGTAACATCTTTGGGGTCACAGACTTTCCATTTGTTCTGTGCTTGTTCAGTGCCTTACCCAGTATGTTTGCTGTTCAGTGCCCGCTGGCTCGCTTTGTCACCCATCTCCTGAGTGCCGGTGTTGGGTCAGCATCCTCTGCGGAGCAAACATTTCCTGTGCCTTCATGTGCAGGGTACTCTGTGTTTTCCGCATACATATCAGTGTCTGGCCTTCAGAATCAATATCCAAGACTACAGTGAATATTATATTCAAAACAAAGATTAAAATGAAGCAGAAGTGATTTTATGGTGTCTCCTGCTGTGCATTGTGTGTGCCCTGTTACAACTTCAGTCTGCTGCGCTTTACCTAAAGTACTGTCTTTCATTACTTAGGCATCTTACAGTAATTAGCTCTAAACTACTCTTAGTCCAGACTTGCTCTCTGAGCTTTTCATTAATCTCACACAAAATCTTTACGCATTGTGTGCTGCATGCTCAGCAGTCCAATCCATAAGTACTCTCCTCGTAACACTGTGTTGTTTTACAAGTGCAGTGTAGAACAAGCAAGGGTTTCTGTTAAAGTACTCGGAACTGATGCCTCTTCTCCATGGAAAACTGTCATAATCTCCTGGAAGAATGATTCTGTGTGTGAGCCTTCATGGCTGGAGAGAGAGGCTACGAATTACTTATGGGATATAATGAGCTTGAAATGCCTCTAGAACAGAAGGGTGATCAAGAAATGGGAGTTGAGTCTTACTGAATTGCTCTAGTTGAGAGACCCAAATCTGATTCCAGGTTGTGAGTTCCTCAATTTATGGTAGACTGGCCCCATGCTCCTCTCATTGTCCTTTCTTAGGTGAGTGGGGAGATGTGCTGATGATGAAAAGAACAGGAAAAAAGGGGATATTCAGGAGTCACTGTCCTCTTCAGCTGTTTATTCAGCACAATTTTATTCATGTTTCATATACCCTTAAAAGGGGATGAGGGGAAAAGAAAACCCAACTGGTAATGGAGCTAAACTAAGTCTTGACCTGACTAAAAATCAGTTTAAAAAAGACCTTTTTATAAGGCTGTTCTCTCTTCAGATAAACCAATTGTGCATTTGAACTGTATTTCATTCTTGTAGCAATCTTGTATAGTATTTTTGTATTAATTATTCCTGACTACAGTAATAGAATCAGGGAACTATCACTGAAGTGGCAACCACATCTTTGAATTTCTTGCCTTTTTTGTGACTTTTTAAAAAATTAAAACATTAATGAAAAGTTTTATTTTGACGTATTTGGATTTTTAAAAGATCTGAAGCTCTTAAAGCATTTTCAGTTCTCTCTATGGAGTAGATCAGTAATAACTGCCAGCTGACATGATTTGAGCATGTTTTTGTAATTCCATATATGTCAGGGAGCTTCCAAATCTGATAATGAGCTGATGAGCTACTTATTGCCAAAATTTCCCCTTGCTATATTTTCCCTTACACTTGAACATCTCGTCTTCTCATTATCATAGCAGTGCTTGTTGGCGTTGCATGCTGTTTTCTCCTGCTTCACATGTAAATGCAGGAATCCATGACAGCTTTTATGTAACATTTAGCAATGACATGCCACCTGATTTCATAGGCTTCCTTTCAAATTTAAAATACTTAAAATGCTTTGTGTTTGTAAATGTCTGAAAAGAGCTACCAGAAGCAGTCAAACAATACTTATCCTCTTTTGTTATTCCACTTCATCACAATGAGGAGGCATTAGCCAACAGCAGTAGTCCAGTTGTCCTTTTTTTCTGCTGATGTTGTGGATGACACCAGGTGACTCTCACAATTTACCTGATGACCAGGATGACCAAAAAGAATATGAGATTATTTTCTGATGATTGTAATCTCTGCGTTCTGTCTCTTGATGGAACATTGGCTACTGTATACTGAGAACAAATTTTAAATGCCTTAACTAATTTATTTTTAATACCTTAACTAATATCTAATATGTTGCAACAGTTTGACTGAGTTTTGGTATGTTACTGAACTCTGTTTATGTGCACACATGTGCTTTTCTGAATTTGAGTTATAGCCAGTATCTTGACTGTATTATTAACTTTGTAAGAAATCTGTTTCTCAAAAGGCAAAAAAAAAAGATTTATTCAATGAGTTTTGCAGATACGTAGTTTCACTGTGCTGCTGCTTCTGGCTGATCTGAGTCCCAGCTCAAAATCTCTGTGGAGAAATGGCTCTTAGCAGAGTTTTCTTCACTTGCTTATTGTTTATTATCGTGTCCTGTGTAATCACTTCACTGTTTTCTACCTCTGTTGTTATTTGTGGTCTTTTTATGGAATATAGGAGTTACAATATTGTGTACTGATTACAAGATGGAATACTTTATGTGACTCTGAAAAACACCTGTGAGTGTGATATGGATTCACCTGGTTGATATAAGGAGCTAAATAAAAAGATTTTATGCAGTACTTATTGCTGTTTGGTGCACATCAAAACTATGCCTCCATCCTTCAGTTCAGCACTTCTAAGTAGGCTACTCGTAAAAATAAAATCACAGATTTATTTGAATGTTTCCAGTGTTTTCTAAAGCAGTGTTCCTCAGCCCATCAGAATAACCTTTCCTACAGCTGGGTGAAAATGTCAAACATTCCATACTTTTGTTTGGGGTTTTGTTCATAACTGCTGGGTTTAGGACTTTCTTTTTATATAATGGTACCTGGTATTGTAATTATCTAATATTTTGGAAGAGAGGGCTGTGTACTTCACACTAGGGCACCTCGTCATTTTAGGGGTTCATCTTAATTTTGACATTTTAACTACACAGAATTCACGGTGCATTTACATCTCTGCCTACCTGGCTTGCCTTTCCATAGGCATTTTCATTACACAGTCAGAAAACACTGGGCATTAGCTGTTCAGTGCATAAAATTTCCATACCTTTAAGAGTAGCAGACAAAGAAATGTATTTTTTTCATTCGTAGCTGCTGGATCATTGGATGACACAATATATTTTCTTCCACTTGATTCTCATAAACCACTTCTTGAGTAGCAGAGAGAGTAATTGCTTCAGGAAGAGTTTATTACTGGATGTTTAACCGCAGTAAAATTTTACGAGCTTTATGATGTGCTATAAAGTTCCGTAGGAGGCAAAAATGTTTTGAGTTTCTGAGTTTGAAAGGTTGTTCAATCAGACCCTCTGCCAGTCACCCCTGTTAAAGGGATTGTCTTGGTGTCCCTGCGTATCTTCTGAAACATGAACTACTGAAATGATGAGCACTGGGTGCCTGCCTTATTCGCTAATAGTAAGTGCACAGATGATAGTTTTCCGATAAGGCATCTTCCAATCAAAAAATGGATAGATTTTATCCAGGATGAACAGAGGTCAGCCATAGGGTAAGAATAATGATAGGAAGCTGTGGAGGAAGTTATAAGAAAGTGGGGAGAGGAATTTGAAAAACAAAAGTCAGTGTGGTGTTGTGACATGGTATAAAAAAGCAGATCTGTATCCAAGGTGGAGTAGTAAGAAAAAATCCTTGGAACCCATGTTATCCTTTCTCAGTAGCTCTGCACATAATCTCCCTTCCAGTATCACCCTTTCTCTTGCTGCAGGGGAAAAGTATGTGAGGGCGTGCCAAGCCACCAGGGTCAACTTCGAATTCTCACACTTTCTGAAATTTATTTTTTGTGGACTTTTTCCTCCACTAGTGCTTTCTCCAGACATTGGAGTATAGAAGCTCTCTTTTTTTTCTACTGCATTACCCATTTGTGGTTAAAAGTTGTTCAGTAACCTGGAAATGTCCAGTTCAGGATTGTTTCGAAGGACATAAGAGAAATAGTTCATCCACTGAGGCCTTTCACATATTCACAGAAATTAAAGGAGGGTAAATTGTTTATGATTTTATTGCCTTTGTGAATCAGGAGAAGAAAGCTGCTCTTAAGTTTGAAGATGGGGATGCATTTTACATAGTGTCCATAGAGTGGGTTTTAAACTGCTCAATGGGAAAAATAAGTACTTCTGTAGACGTTTTTGCTTTTCCCTTTTCTGTATTTGTGGTTTCTTACCACAAAATCTTTCTTTCTTTTCTCTAGGGCTTCGTTAGGATGTTTAGCATCGGTTACCTGATCCAATGTTGCCTTCGGATTCCATCCACCTTCCGGCATCTGTTTACAGAACCGTCCCGGCTACTTTCCCTCTTCTACAACAAGGAAAATTTCCAGCTTGGAGCTTTTCTGGGGTCTTTCGTCAGTATATATAAGGTAGGCTTATAACATCCAGAAATGATGAATGCTATGGTTATTATTTCACTTTTCAGAATATCACAAAGAGCTGAAAAGCCTGACTGCTTAATAGTACTGATACTGTTTGCTACAGCATGTCACTGACAAATCTGATAGTATTGAAGTAATCAAATTGTAAATAGAAAACTAGTCTTCCATTCTGTTTTTTTTTCTGTCATTTCTGGATCAACCAGATGGATTTGGCAGCATGATATCAAGATCAAGAGACAGGGAGTACTTCAGAGAAAATTAATTATTTCAAAGGGGCTTGCTGTTACACAAGAACATTTTAGTGAAGACACAAGTAGTGACTGCAGGAGCAGCAGACCTTTTTTAGCTCAAATATTTTAAATTCTTGCTTGATGCTAAATAGCAGGAGACTGCAGAACATGTATCGCATGCAGGTGAGGAGATATTGCACTTACCACTTTGAAATCTACCCTTTACACCATTATCAGATGCCCATTTGTGAACTGATGTATGTTCATACAGCATTGTTGGATGTATTCGTGTTATGTTTACTTATGCCAAAAGAGAATGTGACCAAGCACACACCTGAAGGGAGAATATATTGCATAGTGCAGTGCTGGGGTGGCTGTTGCACTTTTGTGTTCTTAATCACACATGTCATTTTTCAGCTGCTACTTCACATGTTTTGTAAAGTTAAGATAATTCTGTATTATCCAGGGTAAACGTTACTTAGTGAAAATCAAAAAACAAGTGTTATTTATTAGCAAAACAGCATTTCACTTGACTTGCAGTCAGAGTGAGACACAAGAATTTGTAAGGTTACAGAGTTTAAAATTTGTGATGGCAAAGTGCGAGTGGGTCATTCAGAGTTTATTTGAAAATTAAATTTTTGCTCAAACTTTAAGAGCCTTTAGAGAAAAAAAAATATTTAAATTGCAAAAGCTGAAATTATTTTGATTTCTTCTAAAAGCTCCAGTTGCAAAATGTAATTTACTTCTATATATATTCCTTTTATGAGAGTGACATATTCTGACCTTTATTTATTTTTCATTAAGTATGTATTTTCTGTTATTGCTTGCGTTCCATAACTAGATTTGGGTTGCATTGTATTTTTTTGGGGGGGTTTGGAATAAGCATGTAGAGCAGCAGAGATTCTAGTCACTCCAAGAGATGGGATCACAGCCAAAAAAATGAAATACTTGATTAATTTTGTACCCAGAAGAATTACATTATGGACTGCTTTTAAACAAAGTCCCTTGTTCCTGTTAATGTTTTGTGTGTTAAGATCAGCAAACATGGTTTTGAAAAAAATTAGTTGCTATTGTAGCCTAGGTTCATTTTTAAATTAGTTTACAAGTTCCAGTAGTAAAGTTGACTGACATAATTGCAGTGTATCAGTGGCTTTGCAAGGAATTCATTTATTTAGAATGTGTGCTATAAAATAGCTACTGAGACCACATCTGTGGTACTGTGTCCATTTTTGGACACAGACATTACTTCACTTCTTTTCATTTCAAAGTCTTCTTCAAGACATTGAAATACTGGAGTGAGTTCACCTGAGGACCACCAAGATGATTTGAAAACTGTGTCATACGATGTGCAAGGAGGGGCTAGGAGAACTGTGTTTTAAGCTGGAGAATAAAAGACTCAGGGGAGACCTTATTGCTGCCTACACCTCTTGGAGGTGTGCAGTGATAGGATGAAAGGCAATGGATACAAGCTGAAATACAGGAGACTCCAAGGAGATATGAGGAACTATGTTTTCATGTGAGGGTGGCCAAATATTGGACCAGGTGGCCCAGCGATGCTGGGCAGTCTCCATCCTTCAAGGTGTTCAGGACTCAACTGGACAAGTCCCTGCGCTACCTGCTCTAAGTAGACCTGCTTAAGGCTGGAAGTTGGACCAGATGATCTCCAGAGGTCCCTTGCAACACAGATTATTCTTTGATTCCCTGAAAAGCACACATTAGATGGATTAAGAGTCTGGCACACAAATCTCAGACATCAGCAGGCCGTTGTACAGAGTTGTATCATGTTGTCTCAGCACCATCAGCACTAGAATGGGCCTTACTAAGCAGATCTCAAACAGTTTGGAACCAAACAAAAACTTACCAGGGATAAAATTTGGAGACAAAGTATGGATTTCCAAAACAGTTGAAAAAAGAATGCAGAGGGATGTGGCAGATGTGGAACAATCTCGATCATTTGGTAACCTGCAGTCATCCAAATTAAGTATATTTTAATGCAGCCTAAGCTACAATTACTTACACCCGTTCTGGCTTGAACAGCTGTGTATTGTTGTCTGTGTCAAACAGGTTATTACGCATTGCACTGCATCTTTGAATCATATGCAGTTAAATTTAGAGTAATGTGTTTTCCTTATTCTAGAATTTATTGTGTGTATGGAAAAATCTCAGGGTGCTTGGTGCATAGTTGAAAACAGACTTTATGATGGGAAAGGGTCTAGACAACTAAAGCAAATGAGTCATAGCATCACAGGATGGTTTGGGTTGGAAGGGACCTGAAAGATCGAGTTCCAACCCCCCTGCCATGGGCAGGGACACCTTCCACTAGCCCAGGTTGCTCAAAGCCTCATCCAGCCTGGCCTTGAACCCCTCCAGGGATGGGGCATCCACAGCTTCTCTGGGAAACCTGTGCCAGTGCCTCACCACCCTCACAGTGAAAAATTTCTTCAGGATTAGCTTTAGAATTAGATTGGTATTCAAATGAGATTGGTCTGCTCTCTGATATTGAAACAGTAATGGTAAACTGTTAATTAAAACACTAAAATATTTCAGATACTATGGATTATAGGTTTTACCACACTATACTCTTAATTCATACCGTGTGCTATGGTACTAGTTTGTAGAGGAGTGTCTCCAGTCTATGCATTCTGAAGGAGAAATGACAGGGGCTAATCCTGCTCTCTGTTTGCCTGCAGGGTACTAGCTGCTTCCTGCGTTGGATACGAAACCTCGATGATGAGCTTCATGCACTTGTAGCTGGTGAGTCCATAACAAGAATTTTATGTTGTCTCTATTGCAACACTGCAAATATTTCTCTTCTCTGTCCTCCTATTCCCTTTCCAGACTTCTGTGATGAAAATAGGTCTGTGTACATCAGGGTTTTGTCAAAGTGACAGTGGTGTTTCAAGTAGCTTCAACTAAAGAGTTACAATTAAAATTATAAGGCAAATTCAATCAAATGGTGTGGTTTTTACAGTCAGCTTCAAGGACATATATTATTGGATGCACACATGTAAACTTGTCCTTTATGTTCCAGCTGTAGAGATGCAAGGTTCAAATACTGTATTTTCTGTGCATGACAAAATACACATTTGAACAGATGGACTCCACTGGATCTGAAGAAAGACCTTTTTGCCATGAAATTTGTGTGGTGTTGCAGGCCCTTCCCTGCTGTTTGTGCACCTAACACGTACTGGAACCTCAGTACCTCTCTTCTTGATGAGACAAGAGAGGAAATTTGGTACTGTGCTTCTGAGCACTGAACTATAGATGTGTTTCAGGGTCTCAAAATACTAATTTTTTTAATAATATAAACCGTATTTTGATGAGCAGCACAGGACCATCGCTGAATTTCGTTGTAGCAATAGAAAGCCTAATCTTCTGCGGTGCTTGTTGAGCTGACAGACTGCAACGGCAACAATAAATCACCATCTTAACAATACTTTTCATTTTTCATTGTTACAGGGTGTCTAGCAGGGATTTCTATGATGTTTTACAAAAGTACTACTATCTCTATGTATCTGATGTCCAAATTAGTAGAGGTAAGATGTTATCCTTGTAACAAGAGTTCTTTATTTCATCTATATTTTTCAAGGCAGAAAAAGAAAATGTACTTCACAGGCTTTGTCAGACAATCCCAGTATAATGGGATGTTGTGAGGCAGTGGTGTGTTCCAGTAGGTGTGTGCCAAGAGGCAGTGCTTTTGTGTGGTCTCATTTCCTTCTTATTTTCCTTTTTATGACTCCTTTTAAAAGTTCCTTCGTCCATTGGTCTCCATGTATGTTCTCCATGAATTTTTTTAATCTCCCAGTAGCCCTTCACTTTGGAGCTTTTGCAGGTTTTTAAATCTGAAAGTTCCAAGCGTGTCTATTCTGCCAGAAACATAAATCAAACCTAGTCCTTAATTGCAGATTTTTTGCCAAAAGCTACAGCTTAACTTCCTGCCTTTGTTCCCTAATTTTGGCATTCAACAATCTAAGATAACTCAAAATAGCTTAGGTTTTAGTCTATAGCTGGAGTTGTTTGTCAGTATACTTCAACTGATTGGATTCCCAGCTTTGAAACAAACTTTGTTCTAATTACCATTTTTCAGGCTTGAGTTATTTCCACAAGATTGTTAAAATTAGGAGCCCATGGGAAAAAAAAAATTCGTTATACTTTTCTAACAAGCTTTTGATTTCTTACTGCAATTTTTCCATAAAATTGAGACTTAGTCATGGTTATTTCCCCAACATCACCGCTGGAATAAGTTGAGAGCGTTCTCTTCTTATCTTCATCCCCGAATCAGAAAGCTTTCTCCTTCCTCATTCCCTAGTGATATTTATCCCCCTCTTTTACCAGTGCAAAATTCATTTCAAAGAATATAAAAGAACTAACTTTTTTTTAAAGCATAGAATTAAATATAAAAAAGGAAGATATCCTCTGTTTGTTCTTGCTCCTTGTAATCCTCGCTCAACCTCTGAAGGTAGTTCACGTGATGGTTACATAAAAGCAACAACAAGTTATCCGTATTGACTTCCAGAACACCAGTTGTAAAAAAAAAAAATAAAATATACTATCTTGTATTGCTGATGGTTTTCTCTGGACTTTGAGATATTGTGGCTGCAGTGAAATAAGGAAAGTGCTGTGTGTTCTTGCTTTTTTTTTTTTTTTTTTTACTACTTTTATCATCTTATGCAAGCCAAGGGTAACTGACCAAAGAGGCGTGTGCTGCTTTGGAAGGTCAAGCTGTGCTCAGGAAAATAAACTTTACATGTTTTCTCAGAAAGAAAAGTATGTGATTTCAAGCTGTTTAAGAACAGTGAATATTTACTTTGTTGGAATAGCTATTGCATTGTTCTTTTGGGTTTTTTTAAAAGAAGAGTTTAACATAGCAAACTTTCCCTTTTTTTTTATCTTTAAGATCTACACTACCCTTTTAACACCCAATCTGTTGCTAGGTCCTGTTCTGTGCATCAATAGCCTCTTATTCTATTTCTTGGATAACTTCTGTAAGCTCTCTCAATCAGTGTCACATTTGTGGACGTATACAAAAATATATGAGCATAAGTTAGTAATATTGACATGTTACTTTGAAAAGGTAAAATAAATAAAATCTAAAAAGCTACTTTTGCGTCATTTATTTTCTTTTGTTCATCAGTTCTTGTTTATTTTTCTAGACTATATACTTCAAAGGCATTGAAGCAGGAAAGGTTCCCTATTTTCCTCATGCAGACAGCGTCATCTATGCCATTTCTACGTCGATATGCTTTCAGGCAGTAAGTGTGTTATCTTCTAACAGAATATGAAGTTCTTCTAGTTTAAGTCAAATGTTGAGTGAAGTGAGGAGTGCAGGTTTACAGTGATACAGAAAAGATGGTGTGATGTAGTGATTCCAGCAAGATGCTGTGAATAGAGGCTTCTGCATCCTGTTTTTGAATGTGAGAAAATAATTTCTATTTCTCATATACTTACAACAGATTACCTTATACAAACCACTGAATTCTTTGGAAAGGATATTAAAATTCACAGACCCAGAAGATGAACATAAATACAGGGACTTTTATAAGCATATGAAAGAACCGTTTTTCAAGGAGACAAAAAATATATTGTTATATTTTACTGTTTTGTTAATCAATTGGAAGTTTTCACTTTCAGCTAATTTGAATTCAAGTTGCTTGTTTGAAAGAATCTGCAAAAATTAGCAAGGAAATCTGAAGTTTTATGTTTGAAAAAAGCTGTAGTTATCATCTTTTGCCTTTCCCAAGTCAATTACATGCTTTCACCACCAGTCACTTTATCAGCTGCATCAGCTATAAAAACTCCTTTTCAATGGTACCCAAATCACGCTACATTATTCCACTACATCTCCCCCTTTCTAGACCTGCTGAAATGTCCCTGAATATTTTTTAATTTTTCCACCATGAGATATTTTTTTATACCCCACAATAAAGAGAATATAAAATGACCCCAAAGCAGTCTTCTGCTCTCTCGTGCTTACCAGAAGAGTTCCACTCCTCCTCCTCATTGCTCCCATGTATTTGGGAATACCTCTCATTCTAGTATCAAACCAAACTGCTGATTTAGTGCTTGGGATACACCTGGAGGTCTGCAACATTGAGATCTCCAAAATACTATTGGCGAGGACCATTGTATGAGGCTAACAGAAATTAAGTTAATATGAGAAAAGACGGAAAGGGTTTTTTTCATTACTTAATAACTAGTTGGAAAAGGATCCCGAGACTGGAAATAAATTACTCAGTTGAGGAGGGAGGAAGAAAGAGGAGATTAGCAAAGGGATCGATGCAGAGATGTTTCTTACTCGCTATATTTATAAGTGACCTGGAAAAGTAATGGAGAGAAGACAAGGATTTTGGTTATATGACGTTATTTAAGATAAGTAACATGAAATACAAAGATTATTACAGGAAATGATAGATGACAAAATGCAGAGTGAGTGGGGGATAAAATAGCAGGTAAATTTGGCATCCAGTAGTGCAAAAATCATGTACGTAGCATTAATAAGGATTATTGTTGCTTTCTCTTAAATGAGATGAAAGTTAATTACTACCACTTGTGAAAGACAGTCTTCTGGGAGCATCAGTCTGTGCTGGTGGTGGTCATAGACAGCACTGAATCCAGCTGTGAGCAGTTTGCTGGTAGCGCTGGACACTGACTGGTGATCACAGCTGCTTTCGGTCCAGGAATCATGAGGTGATGTTTTTTAAAATATATCTGTATTTCTGTCACCATCCTTTAATGCTCACCATCTTTTTTAATGTACTGAGGCTGTGTGTCTGTCGGCTGGCTCTGACAGAATGCTCTCCTTGCAGGCTGTCATGGAGGTTCAGAACCTGAGACCTTCCTACTGGAAATTTCTTTTACGACTTACAAAGGGCAGGTATGTAGTTGGGGGTATATTTTGGCTTGTCTAAACACATCATTGGTCACCTTTGACTTTCTACATTGTTCTCTGTCAACCACAGAGCAGTAGGACTAATTCCCTGAGTATTTACTTTGCTGTTCAAATGGTTTCCAACCCACTTGAAGTTCCTTGCGGCTGAGGTGACACTGCTAGGTTGAGTCTAATGACAGGAGCAAAGACTTAAATCTAGTTAAGACTATGTAATGGATGAGTGTTTTATTTTTTGTCTTTAGTTCACTTGAAGGGTGGAATGCTTTCAGATTTCAGTGGAATATGAAGAATCCAGTAAACAAATATACAAGCTGAAGAAATCACTTAGTGGGCACAGTGGTTGACAACACGATGTTGCTACGTTAATAGAAATGTCAGAGTATTTCCTAAGAATACTTTGAAGATTAAACAGTTTTTATAGGACATCTATTTCAGCTGGGAAAGGATTTTTTTCCTTGGAAAACTAATGAAAAAAATTCACTGATTATAACCAGAAATCTAGTCTGTAATATCTTACTGGATTTTTTTTTCTCTTATTTGCTCTGAGGATCAAAAATGCTTCCCTTTTAAAATAGGTTTTGCTATATTTGATGTATAAAAATACAATTTGGTGAAGTGTACACTTGTTCTGATGTACTCTACAGAAACAGAGCATCCAATTTTTGATGTAGATCAGTTTATGAATGGGATTCTAAAAGGTAAGGTTTGGCGTGACAGTGAGCTCTCCAGACTTTAAAAAAGAGAAATGAAATCAGAGGCCCATCGCTGGAGCATGTTGAACCCAAGCTCCCCATGGCACCGTGTGCTCTTATCCGGACCCGAGGAGACTGAACACATTGCTGGCCGTAGTGGGAAGCTTTCCTTGGGATGCCTGAGGCAGTCTGCAGGCAACCCCTGAGGCCATACAAACATGATACGGGGGATGATGTCAGTGCAGATGTCCAATTTTGGCTACATTTTTCCCTCTCGTGCTAATCCTAAGATTGCTTTAGTTGAAAGAGACGAGGGAAAAGAAATTCTGTTCTGCTCATTTATTTGGTCTGAAGCAAATCTCTGTACTAGAAATTTTGACACTCTCTCCATAAAGGCAATTTCTTCTGACATTTCATAGGTCTTTCACTCTATGATTTTGAACAGTAAGGAAATGGAAATAGGTTGTAGTACCCATTAAATTGTTATCCAGACTTGGGCAAGCACGGCCAGAGTTTGCTCTGCTGGGGTGAGCGAGAACAGCAGTATGTTTTGGTTTGACCTTTTTTTTGTGGAGTTAAAAGTAGAAGGGGACTCTCTGTTTTCCTCTTTTCCACACATTGTGTTATGTAAAGTCTATCTACACAAAACATTATTAATCAAACTCGTCATATGTATTTTTTTTAAATCTTTATTGCCCAAGATGCAAAAGTTGTAGTTTCTAAACAGTACAGGCTGAAGCCTGTATTCCAAAGGTTTGGATAGTCTTTCAGGAAGTTAAATAATTTTAGTAATTTCATAAATAAAAATAAATAAAATAAATTAATAAATTAAATTAATATTTTTTTTAAAGTAAAATAATTTGTAATAATTTTATTTTTCTCAAAAGTACATAAAGAATCTGCTCAGTCTCTCATATCTCTTCTTTTTCAGGTTCGCTGTCATGAACAGGAAAGTTTTAGATGTATTTGGTACTGAAGCATCTAAGAACTTCAAGGATTTCACACCTAAGCTTGACCCAAGATACACAGTTGTACCACCAGAGCTACCGCTGGAGCTGTCTTGAAAACAATGGTGTATCTTGTAATTGAATGTGATCAGTGTTTTGTCCTGAAAAGTTCATTAACTTAACAGTCGTATATATGGAGGAGGGCTTGGGCTCAACCTCAGTATTGTTTCAGTGAGAAATGTTTTTTACCAATCAAAAATACTGAAGCTTTGCAGGAAAATGTGGCTTAGTGATTAAGCCCCTTCTATAAGCAGAAAATATTTCTGAAATACTGTAGTTGGTTTACAGTATGTTAAGTTCCTGAATGAATTAAACAAATGAGTAATATATTTAGAGAAGTAAAACATAAATGTGCATAATAATTTTAAAAATTCTGTAGTTCATACCAGTAGAATATTTCTTGGTAAAACTAAAAGCAATTCTTAATTTAGAAAGGAAGACAAATGGCATAGTTTAGGTCCAAAATTTTACCAGCTCTTAAAACTATTGCAGTCGGATGAAAATGCCTCCTTGGCTTTCTAAGTTGTGTCACTGATTTATCTCAGAAGAGCCACCTCCCACACGTTATTTAAAGTTACAGTGTTTTTACACAGCTATGGTTGCAAAATAAGGCATTCATTAGGGAAAAAAAATGCATATTAATTCAGAAATCACATTCCAGGAGTGTAAATCCCACTGACGATGCGGATAACAGGGAAGGAAAACAAGAAAGCAGTACGGGTGACGGCTGCGCCGTGAGGAGCGGCAGGGTGTGGTGGTCAGGGTCTGCCAAGTGGAAAATGACAAAACCGACAGAGGAAGGAATGAAACGTTCCAGCCTCTGAGATGGTGCAGACAGTTACAAAAATAAAAAAAGCCAAGAACAAAACAAAACAAAAATCCCCCAAAATATACTGCAATTAAATGTTTATTTTTAAAGGACTTGACGTTGTCCTTTCAGATGGCATCGGTTGTTTGTCAAGCTGTGTTGCCAGCCAGCATTTCCAGCGTGCTTTAAAAGACAACTGACCCCTGAGGTTAGGCTGTTACAAGAGAACAGTTTTGACGATCGCATTAATAGTGTTTTTCCTTGTACTCAGTGAAGAGTGGATTTCCATCAGTCCATCAGCCAGCCATGACTGGGGCAGTTACATTAAATTTCATCTGGTACTCAGTGCAAGGAAGTACTTATACAAATTCCATCTCATTTTTACCCTGCGTATTTCTGCAGATAATAGTTTGTGTCCTAAAATGAGACCTTGACATGCTAATGGCTTTTTTTGCTTTTTGGGGCTTTTTTTATTAGAATCCGTTCAGGTGATGCTGAATGGTGTTCGTTACTCTAGAACTCAATGAAAAGATGAACTATATCCACCCACATTCAGTTGAAAAGAGACGAGGTAAGCCCGGGAATGGAAATTGCAGTAGATTGAATGTATTTTAAAAAGAGAAAAGAAGAAGCAATCAGTGTTTTATTGGAAGGCTTTGTCAGATGATGTGATTGGATTAATTAATAGAATCTTTGTCGTGTAACACTGTAATCCTACCCCAGCCTTAAGCATAGTTTAATTCCCATTAGTTTAATTCCTTACTACCGAATATGCACTAGCTTTTATCAGATTTTCAAGAACGTCATGAGAATCGTACCAATCTGTGCACAAAATCTGCTGCTTTGTCAGCTGTTGTAACGGTGATGCCTTATCGCTGTTACTGAAGGTGCTTCATCATTGCGGTTGTCCAAGTTAGTGTGAATAAAGTTCTGCAAGCTAGTATGTATGCAATATTTTATTGCTTGAAATGTTATATTAAAATTCCTCAAAAGGAAAGAAAAGTTAATTCAACAAGAACTTTAAAAGGATTGTAATAGGTTTGTAGTGTTTTTCCACTGGAATGTGGTCTAAAATATTTGACCTTGTAAAGTCTGAGAAATTATATATTTTAGGTAATATATTAGAACTCACACACTGTATTATGAATACTTTCTAGTGTAACTGTGTACCATTCTCAAACTTCAAGATATTTTACAGATGGATTACTTTTCTTCACTGGAATGACAATTGTGATTGTTTCTCTATTTGAGTTTAAAAAAATCCAAGTACTACATCTCAGCAGCTAAACGACAGTTTTGTCTATCTTTTCATGCTTCCAAAATTCACAGTCCTTGTTTTGAGTTATTTTCATATAATATAAAAAGAAATATAAAATTTTTAAATTATTTTTATTCAAATTAAGTATATGTAAGAGAAAAAAAATAAAGTCCTAATGTTTTTCCCGATAATAAACAGTTGCTCCTTGGAAAAGTGACTTTTTGTCTATGTTGTTGTTAATCAGCCATCTGGAGTCATCAGTGAAGCAGTGCTCAATGGCGAAGGATCTCCAGGAATGTGACTGAGCATTTAAATTGAATGTGTTTATTTCAAAATAAAATCTTAACACAGCACAAGTGCAGAGGTAATGCCAAAGCAGTTCAGCCGACAACGTCAGCTCTGTGCATCCACGGGTAATTATGCAATACAGGTTGACGTTATTTCATGTTTCTTTTTTAAACAGAGAAAGCCACATAACCCGTTATGAAGGCAGTGAAGAGCTGCACGCCTCCAGCTCTGCCCACCGCATGGCCAGATGGTTGGGCCTCATGTGACCGGAATGGCAGCATTTCCTACCACCTCATGTGGCGCGGCTGTTTATTTTTTTGATCATATGACGGGTGTCTGTCTGATCACGTCAAACTTCTTGCAAAATAAGTTGATTTTTGCAAAGAGGGATACAGGGAAAGACTTGCTCAGGAGATGGTGGGAAGTGGTGGGTCAACCTGAAATAGCGGCATTCCTTCACCCAGGGGTTTGGGTGTCCTTGGCGAGGCTGCGCTGGATGATGATGCTCAGCACCCTGGGGCATCTCAGCAGCCTGTACCGAGAGCAGCTGCCTCGCCTGTGACTCCCAGGAATCAGAAGCAAATAGGTCTGTGGTAGACGTTTTTTTTCTGCCTTTCCTTCGGGTTGTTTGTGTGCATGGCTCTCCTGGGTAGGTAATTGCTGTCCCTCCTGCTCTCCCCACACCACCCTTACTGTGCATCTTGCTCTCTCAGTGGCTGTAGTCCCTGTCTTGCATCCTGACCCCCATCCCCCTGTGTCAGATCCCAGCCTTTGGTCCCTGTCCCTCATCCATCTTAGTTCTTCATCCCTCCCTCACCTTTACTCAGCCCAGTGTCAGCTGTCCCCTAGCCTCCCTTCTGTCTTACAAAGCTCCATTTGCTGCCCTCTGGTGACTCCTTTTGCTTCTCCTCCGGAACCACTCCTTCCCTCAGCATCCAGGGGAGTGTGGCTCCTGCTCAAGGCTACAGGTGGGCAGGGATGTCCCCCCCTGAACCCCAGGTTTTGCTGCCAACCTGGGGTTTTGGTCAGCAGAGCTGCTTTAGTAGTAGCAGAATTCAGCAGTCCAGGTCTAGTGTTCTCCCCTCCCAATCCAAGACATTCTGCCTGTGACTGAGAGAGATGTGCAAAATCCCAGAGTTAAGTTTGTGTTTGTTCTTTTGTGATGGATACTCACTAATTACCTTTGCCTGCCATCTTTCAGATGATTTTCAGGCATGAATAGATACTTCCACCAGGGAGTGCATGAAGGCATATAGAAGTTCTGATCTTTTAGAGAGCCAACAATAAAAGCAAAGAAGGCCAAAGATGTCACATTTTTAGTTTTTATAGATAATGCCATCTCAGTTCATGAGGAAGATGAGTAAAATATCAGAAACCCTTCAGTGTGATGGAGCAAAAGCTTGAGCTTCCTTGTATTGTCTTACACCTGGGTCTCCAGGACGATCTCAGCTCTGCCTTCTGCAGGGGACATCTCTCTGGGCAAGGCTGCTCTGAGTTGGAAAAGTGACCTGTTCTGTGGTCAGGAAGCTCTGTGTTTCTCATAATTTCTCAACCTCAATGAGAACCAAGATACTTCCCATAATATGTACAACCTGCTCTCCGAGTAGTTTCCCACACCACACTGCAGACCTGGGAGCCTTTTACCACACCCACCTTCTGTGGGACATTTCTGAGAACTGTCAGTAAGGCTCAGAAATAATTCTCAGATAATTTATTGGGGTTGTTCCTCTTCTTCTGCGAGTTTCTCTTCCTTTTGCCCAGGCCACGGTGCTTTTGTGTTCGTTTGAGGAAGCAGGAAGGGTTTTGTTCCAGATGCTTGGTGACATCCA
This sequence comes from Syrrhaptes paradoxus, assembly GCA_013400615.1. Taxonomy (NCBI): domain Eukaryota; kingdom Metazoa; phylum Chordata; class Aves; order Pterocliformes; family Pteroclidae; genus Syrrhaptes; species Syrrhaptes paradoxus. The sequence goes on along the minus strand of VZTO01024977.1, from coordinate 18,978 downwards.
GGCAGAGGGGTCTGCTGTGGTCTGAGCTCAGCCCTGTGCTTGGTGAGTTAACAATTCAGGACAGCTTATGTGAAAGTGCTTCAACTTCCAACTCTGCCATGGGAAAATATTTCTGGGCAGGTGGTCCCACGGTGGGCATGCACTGACAAAGCACAAAAAGAGCACAAGGAAATCAGTGATGCTTAAACTGAGCTTTGTTTAGGATTTTTTTTCCACAACTACTGCTAACATGGAGCAGAGGCAGAGCCCAAGCTCTTTACATCAGCATCCTTGCCATGGCAAAGGAGAAACCTTGGAATGAGGAGAGGGCAATAGAATCATGGAATCACAGAATGGTTTGGGTTGGAAGGGACCTTAGAGATCATTGAGTTCCAATCCCCCCGCCATGGGCAGGGACACCTTCCACTAGATGAGGTTGCTCAGAGCCCCATCCAGCCTGGCCTTGGACAATACATCGCAAGATGCAGTTGGAACCAGCTGAGTCATTTTGGTGGCCGTAGCCTTGTGCCTAAACACTGGTCTGGAGGTTTCCATTTCCAGATTCATGTTTCTAAGCAGCGAGTCCTTCACCAGGGATGTTGGCGTTTCCCTCACTTCAACCTTTGTTCTGCACACGGATGAATCCAGCACTGGGGGGGATTTGCAGATGACTATGACTCAGTTTAGGGGTGGTCTCACTTTCACAAGTCACCTCGTTTTATAAAACAAATATGTTTCCTCCCACTCCTTTGAGGATACAATGGAAGAATTTGACACTTTCCCTTGAGCTACCCAGTTCCATGGGTTTTCTTATTATTTAATAGAAGATCCTGAGTGTTTTATTATTCTGTAGGTACATTTACAATAAGGTTTGAAGCACGGACATTTTTTTCTCCCATAAGGAGCCTAAAATTGCTGTTGTGGATGTACTGGCAAAATCACCCATTGCCTTTAGCCATGGTGAAATGGGATCACTTCACTCAGGACACAGCACCCACCTTTTGCAGCTGGTGGATTATGTGCTTCCATCTCCATCAAACACAACACTCGTTTTACCAAGAGGCTCCTTTGAACGTGGAAAGTCAAAACATGAATTAGAGCCTACTTTGACCAGAAGGACTTTTTTTCTTTTTTTTTTTTTTTTCCCCTGGCACAGATCAGGGAGTTTTCCGCTTGCTAATTAAACCAGAGTGAGGTCAGAAGAATTTTAAATATCAATTCCTAGGCTTTACCCAGGGTGGTTGGAAATCCAGGCGGATGATTAATCTTCTCACACCGGTGGAATCCAATCGATGTTTTTTCCCCTCAGCTGCCACAACAGAGACATAAAAAATGCCGCCGTGGCTGTCGGAGCAGGAGCTGATGGGACTGTTCCAGGACTGTTTGAAGGTTACAGAAGACTTGATCCCACAGGGTCAGGGACAAAAGCAAAGCTGCTTTTTTTTTTTCTATATTTTCCTATTATTTTGAAGAGTGAAGACCTGGTTCCCATTGCAAAAGGGGCAGTTTAGGCTGGGGTGGACAGACCTACTGTGAGTGAGTCCAACATTAAAACACTGCTGCTTGCACCGTGTTGATACAAATGAAAAAAAATTCTGAAAAAAACCAATATCCTGTCAGCAATTTGAAACTTAGGCAGAATGTGACACCCTGGTTCACCGCTGACATCTTCTGGGTGGTGCTCGTAGCCTGATGGGGGGGACAGGTCTCAGCTGACTAATGAGCAAAGAAGGGAAACTTTTTTTCCCCTGTGATGTGTAACTGAGCTGGGGAACTTGCCTGTGACCCATTTATGGGAATTGAGACAAGTGACCAAATAATCAGTTCTAACTACACCCAATGGCTTAAAAATGTCAGTAGCTCAGGCACTGCAATTCTTACTCCATTGCTGTCTCTGCCGTGTGGATTTGGGACGGTGTTACCAATGCATAACGTTTGTCGGGAGGACCTTTGGGTACGTGTAATGGGGACCAGGCACTTGGACAAAAGTCACCTCCAAGGTCAGCCTGGCCATGGGCCTTCCTCAGGAGGACTGGGGGGACGCTGTCAACCCACCACAGCTCCTCAGGCACCAGAAGCACCAACCCTTGTCTCTGGGAGGGTATAGAATCATAGAATCATAGAATCACCTCCCACTAGCCCAGGTTGCTCAAAGCCTCATCCAGCCTGGCCTTGAACCCCTCCAGGGACGGGGCATCCACAGCTTCTCTGGGCAACCTGGGCCACTGCCTCACCACCCTCATAGTGAAAAATTTCTTCCTAATATCTAATATAAATCTACTCTCTTTCAGCTTAAACCCATTACCCCTCATCCCATCGCTACACTCCCTGATAGAGCCCTTCCCCAGACCCAAGTCATTGGCCATTACAGTATGTCCTCTCAGCAGGATGAAGTTACCCCCCCACAAAATGAAAAAGTTCCTTCCATGCTGCAGGAGGCACCTCTGCCCTCAGTAGCACCTCTGGAAGGATTTCTCTGGCCAAGGAGAGTGGGTAGGGACACATCTCCTGCCCCAGGACACCCGCCTTGTGCAGCCGCTCCCATGGTGGCCCTGCTCAGGACACAGGTGCTGCTGGTCCCTGCAGGCTGTGGGCAGTGGGGACTGTGGTTAGCACAACTCTGTTGGCAAAATAAATGTAAAACTGTGAACTTCACAGCAATTTCCAGAGAACAGACTGAGGGGTGAGCAAAAAGAAACGGGCACATCCATCTTCACCCCACATGCATCTGGTTTCCTCCCGTGCTTTGTCCATGTAGTAAATTATGGAGGTTAAAGCTATAAAATGCATATCACCCTGACTAATCCCAGCCCTTGACAAAGTAGCACTGTTCCTTCCTAGATTGATTGCCCACAAGGGAAACATGTTTATCTCCGTTACTGATTCAGGCAATTAATTTGCAGCCATGCTAATGAATCTGAGAGCTCTTTGCCCGATTTCTCCCTCGCTGCCAGGTGCTGGGCTGTCTGGGCAGAGTCCCTCACAAGTAATTTCTCTTCATATCTCCTCAGGCCAATAGGAAACTCCGTGACTCACTTTCCTCCCTTGCAGCAGCAATAAGCGACAGCTGGGAATCAGGAACTTCCTGTGAAAACAAAGGGACAAAACCTTGCCTTCACAAGTCCCATCAGGACTTAAACTTCTAAATCACAACAAAATCTTTGCAGATCTGCCAGCTAAGGTTGCTGTGCCTCTCTGCCAAGCTGCTCTTGTGGCTTTCTGCTCTGCAGCGAGCACAGAGGCAGCCCCACGGCAGGAAGCCCTGTCCCACCCCCTCCATCGATGCTGTGTCCATAGCCATAAATCAAAGGGTGCCAGGGGACACTGATGGGCCAGGAACAGGCAGACTCTCAATGATGATCCATTAGCAAGCTCCTTGGCACTTGTTGGCCAAGACCAACCAACACATAGACAAACAGATCCCGGGAGACATCCAGGAGTTGGCATGGGCCAGACCTTGTTCCCTCTGGACAGTTTTCTGGGTGCTTTGGAGGTTTGGCCTTGGCAGAGGGACACCTACATCCCCATGGGCACAAGGGAGATGGAAGGCTGCTTTAGCACTGTCACAGCTGAGGACATCTGTGCAGAAGGAGCAGTGGCATAGAAGGTCCTTAGAGATCTTCACACCTGAAAACAGCACACAAATGGCAAGTGAAACTGCAGCTGGGGTGGACACTAAGAATCCCAATCTGAGGCTGAAGCACCAAAAATGAGAATGAGCCTTCTGAGTCCCCTGGGAGTCTCATTCATGCTCTCACTCACTGCAGGAGAGAACAGACAGGAGTGGAGAGAAATTTTTCTTCTATGTGATGGCATAAGATGCTTAAATTGTCAAGTCTTGGGCAACACTTCCCTACACAGAAAGCAGAAGTCTACACTTTCCTTATAGAAAAGAAAAATCTTAAGGATCAAGAGCTTAAAGCAAGATTTGGTCTAAGGATCTGAGCTAAGGACTGAAAAACTGCCCCCAACTCCCGTAGGCTCCCAGGAAAATTATTTTGCATTGCCAGACATGTTGTTTTATCTGGACTCACTCATTCTCATCTCTGTGAGAATATTCTCTTCCCACCCCAATTTAGTAAAGCAAAATAATTTCAAAGTAATTCATGCCATCAAAAATTAACCCCATGCTGAGTGGTATTATGATTGCTGGAGCACATAGTAAATCCTGTCCAGCATCCCTGTCTCTGTACAGATCAAAGCCAGCGTTACGGTCAAACACATCGTTGGCTGAGAAAGGCAGCCCCACTGCTGCTGGTCTCAAGCTGAGCAAAGGGGTTGAGCTCCCCCCATCTTTGGATTTTACATGCTCCGGAGCAGGGATGCAGATGATCTTCAGTGGCTGTAGGTTACTGTTGGGGTTGAAGAAGAACTGTGAGGGTGAAGGGCGGACAGGTGAGCAGGAACTCCAGCTGGGGTGAGCAAGACTTCAGCATACAGCTTCCCACAGGAACGCTACAAATGCTGGTTTTTGGGTTCCCTCTGTTTCCCGAAGCTGCAAAGCAGTGATTGTGAAGCCTAGAGCTGTGCCCAGAAAGCAGCTGATCATCGGAGACTGCATGGAGCCAAGTTTCCAGGCAAGAGAACGTGTGAAGAGCACTATGAAAGGGAGATTTTTCATCAGTGCAGCTTTGTTCTACACTTTGCAAATTGCAAATTGCGGGAGGCCATCGGGCATGTCTCAGATGGCAGCAGCAAGTCTGGCTCAGTCCAGTTTCTTCGGACTGATCTAATCAGCCCTGTCCCTGGTTGACTCCAGAAGGTCATTGAGGAACAGACTCACAAATGTCAGAGGAAGCTTGTGGTGTGAGTGGCCTTGGGCTTAATGATCCAGAGTTCGTTCTTGCGGGCCTCTGGTTTCCTGCCCTGGTTTCAGCAGGCTGAGTGGGCAGATTAAGGTGTCCTGCTGCTGGTTCCACCCAGAAAAACACAGATGAAAGTTGATGACTTTTACTCCTTGTAAGCCTGCAAGCATCAAGAAGAGTTATCAAGTCACATATCAGCTTTTTCACTTCCTTGCTATCCCCTGCATGAGCAGCAGCACTGCTTTGCTTTTGGGACCAACAGCGGGGGCAGACCTTACACGTCACTGAAGGTTGTGGCTGTGGGACAGACCCAACTGACTGAAGAAGGCTGATCTTCTGGGCACCTCTTTGCCTTCACTGTGTCTCTGCAGAGGATTCAGCTGAACTGTTGTATAAAACTAACTGCGTTTCTGCATTACTCCCCGTATGTTGTGTCGAAATCAAAGCCACGTGCCTTCAGAGATGCAGCTAAGCCCAAATTTGCTAACCCATCGCAGAAGAACATTTGGGTTGGCGTTGTCACAGAGCTTGACAGTCTCCTTACAAACATGACCAAGCAAAGTCCCATTCCAAGCCACCCTGACAACAGACCCACCTTGGCCTATAGCAGCGAAAAGTGCGTTAATAACTCATTTGGAGCTGCAGCCAAGGGGCCTCAATCAGCTCCATGCAGAGGACCAGGCCACTCTCATAGGAGATCCCTGTCCAGGACACCTGGAGTTTCCTTTACCCCTGGGGAAATAATATTCCCAACACAATAAGATGACACAACACTTGTCAGGGCCAGGTAACAGAAACGTATGGAGGGAAGAGGTAAAGGTGCAGAGACACCTTTCACGAGGCACTGCTGTAGGTGAGGCTGGTGGAAACGCTCCTGGGTTCCCCCTGTGACTCCATAAGCCAGGAACCCTGTGGGCATCATCCAGGGCACCTTCTAGGAGGAGGCAAACATACCCACCTGGTGGCTACCGCCCAAAGATGGTGTGAAATAGTAAATTTCACTGTTTGAGCAACCTGGTCTAGTGGGAGGTATCCCTCCCCATGGCAGGGGGGCTGGTCCCTTCCAACCCAAACCATTCTGTGATTCCATGATTCTATGGTGTTTTGACTTCAAAACAGCCCTGTCTGCTCTTGTCAGCATCCTTTCGTGGCTTCTTCTTTAAACAAAAACACCCTTTTGCTTCTAAGCTCAAGAAATGAAGGAGGAAAACAGGTCACTACCCTGTAAGGGAAAACAGCCCCTCCCGACACATATAAGTTTTCCAAAAGGCTAATGATGGGCTGGGTGGGCCTGTGCTCATCTCCACAGGGAAGATGATAGTACATTTTGTGCTAACAAAACCAGGAGGCAGTAAAAATTGCACTGCCTGGTTAGAAACAGGGACTCAAGAGGAGAGAAAGGGCTCCAAGTGCATGTTGCTTGTAGGCATTTGCCATTTTTAATTTCTCTTGTGAACTGGCTGGGGTTCCTCCTTGTGCAAGGGCACATGAGGCAGAGGAAATGCTGCTCCTTAGGTTTAATTTTAGTGTGTGCAGCGGGCTCTGAGATCATGCATGAAAAAGTGGAACAACATTAACGGGCAGGCAGCGAGTGTGGAACCCAGCAGCTCTGCTCCTGGAGGAGAGATGGGGATGTCAGCACATGAATGTAATATCATCTTCTGAGCAGGTGAGGGGACCTCTGCTCCCACTCTCCTGCCATCCCTGTGTCTGAGAGATTACTCCTTTCTGGGGGAAATCGCGCATCATTCATCCAGGCATTTTGGGAGAAGCTCATCCTTCAAACCTGCAACATGCCTGCAGCGTGCCCTGGGGTTTGGCCTCTACTCTTGTCTCCTTTTAGAGGTTTGCTCCAGTTGAAAGAATGGAAGAAAATAAAGTTTCTTATTATGGACTCGGTTGCTCATACTCTTCAGCCACACATCCCTTTACCTACGTGATCGTCATGAACACTCAAATCCAGTCCTGCTTTCTGCTTGGGCTTCCTCCACGGAAGGCGAGGGCTCTTTACTGCACACAGTGCTCAGATGCCAAGGCAAGAAATACCTCCCTGTCAATAAACATGTTTCCAAAACTCCTCACCCAGGAATCCTTCACATCCCTAATTGCCCTGCTGCTGTGAGATGGCTTAGGCGTATATAAAAATACACCCACAGGCACGTACACGCATACAGATGACCAGTGTGGGGTATGAAAGGTTTGGGAGCTTGCTGACTTTGCTTAGTTTTGCTTCATGTCATTTAATGTGATACTACAGTGAGAAGAGACATTTAATTTTCTTTTTTAAACAAAGGAGAATATGAAAGCAGAGTATTTTTAATAGATATTAAGTGAGTATGTATTCCTCTCCAATAAATGCTTTATGAAAGTCTGAGTCTTGATACCAATCTTTTTCCGGTAACTTTTATTAAAACAAACTTTATTAATACAAACTTTTGTTAAAAAGAAACCAGAGGAAATAAAACCATACAGTTAAATTATCTCTGTCAAATAAATGGTGGTCAAAGTCATTTCTTACACTGATACATGCTTCCTTGTCCCTCCTCAGCAGTCTATCTTCAGTAAGGATATTTTGCATGGAGTCCTGCCCTCTTGATGTCTTTGAATTCACTGGGGACAAAGTTTTACCTTCTGATTTGTGAGTTGCCTCTAGCTGAGCAGAGGAGTATGAAGTAGGTTTTGCTCTGGAGGCAGCTTCCCCTGATGCAGCTGTAAAAGTCTTCAATCCACCGGGACCTGGATCCTATCCACTGCGTAAGCCAGACCCAAAGCCCACGTCTCTTTAGAAACCTTCAGGATCATTCTGTGATGACCATAAAACCCCATGATTTGCAACTGTTGTTTGTGACAATCTGTGCAGTCCCTACCTCCTTCATAATTATGCAACTGATGAGCAAAAGGCTTTCATGGAGCTGAGCTTATATTAAGGAAAAAATAAAACAACAAGCAAAATGCAAGACCTCTGGAAGATTTCCTTTATGGATTCCTACAAAATACAAGAGTGACAGTTTATAAAGCTG
>VZTO01024976.1:27614-59306 GCA_013400615.1 Syrrhaptes paradoxus | reverse complement strand
GGCAACGCTGGGTCACTTATTTTCCAGCGATTTCTCTAAGCGCCGAGGACATCAGCGAGCTCTTCTCTCATTGCAGCGATGCGCTATCATTGCTTTATTGAGGACGGCAATGGGAAATCCCTGCACCGTTGTGAGAAAACGATTGGTTTGTGGGAAAATAAAAAGAATTGCTTGAACTCTGCTGGGGGAGCAGAGATCTGATGCGTCCGTACGTCTGTGCCTACGCAGAGTGACTTTGTACAGGGGAGCTCCAGTGTCATCTTCCGCCGGGCTGCTCACGGATCGATCTGGCTGAGGAGCTCGCTTCCTTTCCAAATTTCATAAAACGAGCAGAAAATAAAGGCGAGGCAGATACAGGCAAGAACAAAAGGATGGAGGCAAGAAGAAAGAAGAGGCAGGAGAAATTCAAGCCATTCAAGACGGGGCTGGAATATTTCATCATTATACGAGAGCGTCCTGATTGTCGCACAAAGGAGCCTAACCAACGCGGAAAATAATGGAGAATCAAGAGCTATCCCAGCTCCCACTGGGCAATTCTTTTTCAGCAGCACCGGGCAGTCATTTTTATGCTCTGTCTCAGCTTCTCCTTTTGTGAGATGAGGATAAAAAGTTTTACCTTTTTCAGAATGTGGCTGTAACAATTGCCTGGAAATACTGTAAAATAGCACATGCAGTTTTTACTTTAAAAAGAAAATAAAATTACCCTGGACATCATCGCATTCGGGGGTTTCAATTTTATCCATCAGATCGTTGGAACTCCATTTGGTTATTTCTTTCGGGAACATTTCCTCGTTGTCAGACAAATCCTCTTTAAAAAACAGAGTTTTTGAGAGTCACACACACAAATATATATCCAGACAAGAGCACAGAACAGAATTTTAAATAAGTAAGGCTCCTTATAAGTAACCTTATAAACATTTGGATGGCTTAAGTCATAATAAAACACGAGACTTTACCAGCTTCTGTTCCAGAGAAACCAAAGAACCTTTTGAAAAGTAAACAGAATATTGCAGCTGCATGTTTTTAACAAACAAAACTCCTAAAGCATGGAAAAAATAATACGGATTTTTAATGCTACCGATCCGGCTACCAAGTTTGATGGTTTTCTTGCCATATTTTCTGATGATGCTGAAGCACCCAGAACGCTCCAGTACAGGAGAGGACAAAGCCACGTTTGCCGCTGGGATCCTCCCAGACCTGTCTGGAAGCCGAGGGGTGTCTCTGGGGGAAGCAGTGACAAGGATCACTAGTGTCACAGGACCCAAGACCTAACAAGGCGTGAGTAATAACAGAAACGTGAACTCCCTGGGCTATCTTTAGCCTCATTTCCTACAGAGATGAGCGTTGTGCGATCACACCGAGTGTACGCCTCTGCCATCTCCCTCCTGCCCCAGGATCTCCCCTGGCTCAGTTCAACTCCAGCAGAGAAAGAATAAGAGTCCCAAAAATATTATGTTCCTAGAAGTGTAATGAAAAGGAAGAGAGCTAAAGGAGAAACCCTATAAACACCCCCCAACAGTATCCAAACCACTTCTGTCAAACCAGAGCTTCTCCGGGACAGCAGCAGCCTGACGGCACCGCGCAGCCTCCACGCTCCGTGATTAAACCCGGCAGGCTCTCGGTGGCAACCCAAGTCTTAAAAAAACACCTTTAGTTTGTGTTGCTGGTTCCTTTTTTTTCCCCTCCTTTCTCTTTTTTTACATTCAGGATATCTCTTTTACTGTTACAGAGGTTAAATGCTTTCTAATTTATTTACTGCTTTGTGCTTGGTATTTTTTTTCCTGAAAGTTTTTGGGCTTGTCAATTTAATAAAGAGTTATAAACTCTTTAATTAGTAATTACAGGTGTCTTGAAGATCTAAAAGCCCCGGACTAGGATTCCCCCTTGGTGCTGTACAGTTACAAAGAAAATAATTAGTTGGAAGAATCCTAGGATGGGGAAAAAAAAAGATTACAAAATATATTCATCTTTTCAGATGAATCAGTGCAGAGCCAAGCAAAGACCAATTATTTTTAGGAGTTTCTGTTTACACTTTGACCATAAAAAGAGAGCAACTTGGAAACTGCATCAGCATGCCAGTTCCTTTTTCAGCTACGGAAAAAAATCAAGTAAATCCCCATTTCCTTGCACAAGGGAGCGTGGAGCTACCTGTTCAGAGCGAGTGGAAAGCTGGCAGAGAATTAAGGGGAAGATTGCACTCAAAGCTCCTCCAGCAACTTAATCTAAATATTAAACTTATTTCCTTGAAAGGTTTAATTACAGCCCTTATTGCTGCTCAAGCGTTCGCTGAATGGGATATTACTCCCGTTATTAGCATTTATTACAGGATAGATATTAGATATTACTGTGTTTGTCACCACCAGAGCATGCCAGGGAGTGAGGATGAGCAGAACCCGGCGACAAGAAATCCTCTCGGGCTCAGGCTACGCCCACTGCACTGCGAGGAAATGTGTGTGTGTGTATGGGAAGCACTTCTGAGGAACTCTGTTTGCCGTTGACTCACATCCTGATCCGTGCCAGTTCCCATGGTACCGACCCCGCACGATGAGCCGGGCTCCATCCCTGCTCACAGCCCCGGAGCGGGGACACGTCACCCACGGGCCAAGGGGTGAGAAGCGGTCCCACCCTCCCCAAGAGAGGGCTGTGATGAACACCGCTCACATCAGAGCAGGCAGCTTTTCAAACCCAACCGTGCGGATCGCAGGGGACAATCTGTGCCTAAATGGGGACACGGTGCGTGCCAGCAGCAGAGGAGCTGCTTTTGCCGTTAGCAAGCTCCTGGGAGTATTGCAACAGAGATGCTGATACCAACCGTGGCACAAGGCTCATTTCTGTTGGTTCTCCTTCCCAGGCCCGTTAGGAGCACATCAGGGGTTCCCTGGGGGACGGATCCCAGGCAGAGCCATCTCTATCCCAGTTTTATCACTGAGTAATTAAAAAGGGCAAAAAAGAGGGTGGATAGCAATGATGCCGTTTCGATGACTCACTCCTCTTTCCTTGTACGTATATTGCTACAATAAATCCTTTACATAGTTTTTCTAGATGCTATGTACATTTATAAATAGAGACACTTAAAGTTGGCCCTTCTCCTTCCAGGCAAGAGGCACATTTTCCCCCGACACGCACGCATCCCGGCCATTTAAACGGCTCTGCTGCAAGTCACCACCCTGCAACAGCGTGCCGCTTTCTTCCCCAGAAATTGGGATGCATGCCTGGATACCTGACGTGAGATCTCCTGGAACATGACACTATCAGTTCTTTGAGACTGAACTTCATCTGAACATCAGTGAAATGTATCTGAACCATCAGCGAAATTCTGCTTTGCAAAACCGGGGCGTGATCTAGCAACTGCATTTCGCAGAAAGGTCACCAACTTCATCAGCACACGTTGAGCGTCTAACTTAGATTAGCATTACGAGCCGAGAGAAGAGTCCATCTGTCGTCAGTAGAGACGGAGCCCTTCAGGCTTACATATGCATTAAGTACCACATATAAAATGAGTGCAGCAGAACAAAGCTTCTTCACATGCATGCACAGAGAGAAAAACCAAAACCACAGCTTTCTCCTTATATGGATAATCAAAATGATTCTGACAATCCAGATTAATTTTGGCACCTGAAGTAGCTTGTTGCATTCGCTATTGTATTTCTTGGAACAGGAGAATAAGGAGTTAATAAAGGCAAACTCAGGTCTCTTTAAGCCCAGACAGGACAATTAATCATACCTCCTAAAGATTAAAAAAATCAATTAGAAAAATAATCAAGTCTCACTGAATCGGAATCATTAGGACACACCCACAGCCCGGTTAGTGTTGCTGAATTTTACCCACACTCATTTGCACCCTATAAAATACAGCTCCAAAGATTAAGGCTGTTCAAGATCTCTTCAAATAGATCACACTGCATCCGAAACGTTGCTGCGTTAGATGTGAGTCTGCTGGGTGGTGCTGGGGATGCTGGAGGAAGCTGCACTGATGCTGCACAGATCTTGGTTAGAAAGGAAAAGGCTTCAAACAAAGCAAAAAAAAAAAAAAAAAAGTCTTGCTTCCTTCCCCGCTCACCCCCTACCCTCACGCCTTCCGCTCTCTTACCCCACCGTGTCAGGAAACAAACGATGGCGACTTAGGCTCCACGTACCATGTGCATCAAAGAATTCATCATCTGAGCTGTCATCCGAGTCTCTGGCGATGCTCTGCATCCTCCACTCGGAGATACTATGGTGCGAGGGACTTGCTGGAAAAAACAAGAAAGCCTGATGCGATAGGCTACATCGGCAAGACGCAGAGTTCCCAACATGATCTTTGCTGGAGGAAGAGTCCCGTGTTCTCTATGAAAATCCACTGCTGCAATATTAACCACCACAAACCCCCCGATGATGCTGGTGTGATGTCAGTGTACCACTTTACAGATCCTGTTTGTTGGCTGTTGTTAGAACCTGCCGGCAAGATGCTACAAAAGCAAGCTGCTTGTATCGCTCTTGTGCTATTTTGAATGGCGGCTATTTATAATTGTTAGGAGGACGTGCGAAAATCAGCTGGGTTTTTAAGTTTGCAATTAGGAAGGAAGCGGGCTGATTGGAAGCTTTCTTCGTGCCTCTCATCAGCGCACAAACAGCTTCGCTAACTTTCGGGTGGGTAGCTCAGCAGAGCAGCCTGCATAGAAATCATCTGTTTTCTGGAAGGAAATTGCTTCCGCACAAATTGGATTAGAGATCTATTGAAACTTTAAACTTGAATGATTTAAACAACATGCTTCAGAGGGAGCTGTCAGAGCGGCGAGGAGAAAACCCAACGGTCCTCTTGGCTCCTGGTTGCCCTCCTGTTCTCACACCTACCTGCTCCCTTTCATTTTCCCCTCCAGAGTTCCCTGGGCTAAATAGAAACACTTTACAGCTTTTTTCTATTTTTTTTTTTTTGCAGATATAATTTAGCAACGATCCAGCCCCAACTCTTCTTGGCTGAACTCGTTACCGCACAGCCGTCTGCTGAAGCCAGCCCTGTCCAGGGAACGGCGAAGAGAGGGTTTCTCCCCTCTTTCAGATGGCTCTTGAACATCACACAGCGCACAGGGAGCGCAGCAAAAACCCGAAGAGACCGACAAATTCCCATTTAGCATCTACAAAGAGGCTGAAAGGCTCTGGTTACTGTGACAGCTGCACGAGCCGTTTCATGCTATTGTCGTAACAGCATTAAATATGTCAAGTCAAATTCTTCCAATTTTGCTTCCCGGTTGTTACGTGGGAAGAGGAGGGAGACCCTCTGCAGAGTCATCTAATTGCATCTCAGCTCCGCAGCCCCCAACCACCGCCCACCCCTTTGGGAGCAGCCAGCGAGGAGGTTGGCAGAGGAGAGCTAACTCACGCCCGAGTGACGTCAAGGCACTCGCATAATAGTTGCTAAAAATAGAGCATGTAATAACATATGGGATGGCAACGAGGGTCCTGCTGTCACCAGAGGTCTCGCTCGGATGGTATAGAAAGGATCGAGATCTTTTTTCAGCTGGAGGTAGCGGTAAGGCGAGACAGCCCTCCCTGCTTCCATACGTTAATATGCTGCCAGCATGAAGAAGGATTAAAATATCCGCATGACGTACTTCCCGGCACATCACAATTCATTTCTTTCATTACTTTTTTTCTTGTAAAAGCGGAGACATTCTGCAACTTAAAAGATATTCACGCTTTGCTACCGGTGAAAACCTTCAAGTGAAATCCTACGAGGTCTGGAAGCGCCAGCCTCCAGTGAACATGTCAGTGCTGGAAGAGGGGGTTCCTAACAAAGAGCATCACCAGAGATGGGCACATCAATATAAAATCCCGGTGCAAGCAAAGCAGCCAGCATTTTTTATCCTTATGCAATGGTTTATGAAGCATCTGGTAGGTTCTTCCCTGGGGCTCGCTCCAGTGAGTCATCCCAAGGTAAAGCTACTGCTCATCTCTCATTCACCCCGCGATGAAATCAGTGATGGAGTGGTAAATAAAAACGGAGACTCAACTCACAATATTTAGTGCAGATGAGAGATGGAGAAGCTTCACTCACCCAGATGTCCTCTTCACCGTCACTGGAAAAAATGCCGCCCCTTGGGGTTTTCAGAAAAATTAAAATTTTTTTGCCATCTTGCTGTGAGAGCTACGAACAGAGGAGTTCAGTACAGCAAAAAAAGGTGACTGCCTAGGGAGAGGTGAATGACAAAATTGAGGACTCAAAGCTGAGTCCTTACAGAGCTCCTAAAAGCCACCAGTGGCTCTTGGGTCACAGGGACTAACTCCCTCTGTGCCACTGTTTGTCATCTTCTGAGACCCAACGGTGCTAGCCAGCTGCCGCCGGCTCTTCTGCTGCTTTTTCCATCGTTTCTCTGCTTTTGTGATTGGCAAGAGTTCTGCCACGTGTCACTGAGTGACAGTTATGGGATGACTAGAAACGTTCCCAAACCCATCACAGGTCATCTGCAAAGACTGAGCCTGGAACACCAGCACAGAAGGCTTCTGAGTTAAAAGGACACAGACATACGCATTGTCCCCAACATGCCAGCCACGAGGAGACGTGGTTGTACCTCCCGAAAGCCCACCCTCTATGTAGCCTAGAGGAGCGAGTCACCCGCAGCACCTTACCTCCTCTCTTTGAAGACCGTGAGGACTTGGAAGAGGTGGACCACTGCTTAGTGAGCGATCTTCCCGAGGCTGTTTCGCTGTTACCGGCACCATCCTCTGTGTCAACAGGTGAAACCGTGTTGGCTTCAGCATCCTTCTCGCCAGCAGCGTCTTTGACTCCGTGCTGCTCAGCATCATTCTCACTGCAGAACTGGGCCATCTTCTGCGCCAGCATCAGCTGTGCCTCCTTCTCCAGCTGCCGGATGTCCTCAATGGTGAGCCCGTACCACTCATCCTGCCAGCACCACGCCTGCCGATGGGCACGGACCATGACCTTCCGCAAGCCTGCAAAGCCAGAACACCCCAGTCACCAGTGTGACAAAACAGCAGGAATCGATGCGTTCCCGTCCCCAAAGCCTCACGACACCGTGGCACGGGTATTACAGTTCTTGCTAACCAACAATGCACTGAGAAATTAGCCAGTGTTCTGCGACAGCTTTGAACTTGGGAAGGGATCTCCTCATTCCAGATCCAGGAGTTTGCCCTGTGGCTGCCCACTCCACCGAGGGGGAGCCAGGCGCTGACCACAGCTGCAACTCCCAGAAAGTTCTGGGAAGCTATTAACATTTGGATCTCCCTCAAAGGGAAGTATGTTCCCAGAAGAGGGAGAAAAAAATAAAAAAGCCAACATCAGCAACAAAAACCACTGATTTTTTATTTTTTTTTTTTTAATCCAGGAGAGTTTCAAGTGGTCCCTTCATGAACACTACACAGCCCACCACAACTGTCACATCCCACACCAGCAGCACTAAGACTAAAACCCCTCCTTTCCTTGGAAACCTGGTTTCTGCCCCTGGTTTCTACAGATCACTGAAACAGCATCATGAATATGAGCTTCTGAGATAATGGGATGGGAAGCAAAGTGAGGGAGGGAATAAAGATGCTTGAATTTGCAGATACCGTCTGTCTTCTGCTGCATGAGAAAAATGAAGCGGGTAAAGCCAATTTAGAATATTTCAGCGTATCACATAGCTGAGAGGAAGAACTGTCTTAAAACCAACACTCAGGGCTCCTGACCAGACAACAGAAACTTTCCTCTAGGACTTAAAACTTGTTGGCTAACACATCACACCACCAAGAACAGCGCAGTCACTCAGGACCCCCAACCAATATTACTGCTTAAAAACACACGACAGGTCCAAGCTCCAAACTGCTATTTATTACCCATGGAAGCACACAGAAATAATGGTGTTTTAAAAATAAATACTGACAAACTAATCCTCAGGAGACCTTCTGGTGGATTAAAAGAAAAAAAAAAAAAATCAATGAATATTGTTCCCCTCTTTAATTCCTGGGAAACTGAGGCAGAGATGGGTTGAAGCCCATGCCAAAAGCAGCAGGGGGATTTGTTGTCAGTGTGAGTATTGGTTTTATATATTTTATATATTTTTGGTTTTTTCCTTCCCTGCCTGGGCGCTTTATTTTCTGCTCTGCGTTTCAGTTAGTTCTTCATGCCACCAGCCACCACGAGTCAACCAGCCAGGAGAACACAGCCATTGAGACCAGCAGCCACCGCGATGGGCGGCTCAGCCTGACCTTCATCTGCACAGAACCATTACATCTATCAATATTTGATGTGTTTCTCTGCCTGACTTTCAGAAGGGAGCTCCGTGCAGGAGAGGCAGGTTTGAGCCGGCAGACTGTGACCTTCGGAGGGATGAACAATGGGCCCCAGCCACTTCATTCTGTCCAGCCTCCGTCGAGACGTCGAGTTATTTCCCCCACCAGATTACTTTTCGCAGGACTACAGGAGAACGCTTTAGCCTCTTCACCTCCCGTCATGATTGACAATCAGCCAAGCTTAAAAACGGAGATTAAACTCCCGTCACACCCACGCTGAAAGCCAAGAAAACATTTCCCTGGCTGTAATTCAGTCCAACACCGCAACCATCCTTTGGCCTTCTACATCCCCAAGGTCCACTTCTACCTGGCTGGAAACACCTTGAAGACAGACTGCGAACGGCCCCCTCGCTCCCATCCCAAGGCTTCCTCCGCTCCAGGGCTCTGCTCATCCTCCTGGATCCAGCCTTGATGTACCAACACACCAGCTCTTCCGAAATTCTGCGTAAAGGCTCAGATGCCTCCGACCGCGTATCTTTGTTTTAATGGGCTAACATCATCAGGAAGATGAAAACCATTGGGTGTAAAAAAAAAAAAAAAGTCTGCTCAAGTTCCCCCTCTGTCTTCTTTCACTTCATCTCTCTGATCACAAAACTCGTCTGTATTGCTTCCTCCCAGCCCACAGCCCTTCCCATCTGCCCTGCTCGCATCGCTTTGATTAGACATCCCAAATCACCCTTCCCTAACGCCTCGTTCTTCTGACACCAGGGCAGCATCACTGGGCTTCGTGGTGGTTGTGCCTCTATCACTCCAGATCAGTTATGAAGTTGGAAAGACAGATTTTTTCCTAGCCTCCAGCCTTCTCCCGGGATGTGCCAGCGATGCTGCACTTCTCTTGCAGGGAGAAAACTTGGAAGAGAATGAGGCTGTCCAGGTACAAAAGGAATTGAAAAATAAGTCATGGCTTGCAGAAAAATATCTTCGCTGCTAGGGATGGAAAACTCGAGCAGTCCCTCAGCGCACAGCAGTGAGTATATCACTGAATTAATCTTCAGCCTGCGGCGCTGAAGCCTTCCAGCAGGCAGCAGAGAACCCCCAGGGCACAGCGAGAGCCCCCACACTGCCACATGGATTCAAGATCCAGCTACAAATAACCGACCTCACCTGTCCAGACACTGCTGCCCTCCCTGGGCAATGGAAAAAATAAGTCTTAAGGTATTTTTTATCAAAATGTTACAGCAAAGCAAGCTTTTTTTTAAAAAGTGAAAAGAAGGAGGGGACAGATCAGACCCAGGAAATAGAGTGTAATTAGGAAAAATTCTCCTTTTTAACAGATCAGAGACGTCCATCAGGCCAGTGCTGTGGTGCAGTTCTCTTTCATTTTCCTCTCTGGCAGGAGGAGAGGTTCAAACAGTCCCTGTCCCACACTCCATCCCACACACTGTGCTTCCAAGCCGTGCCTCCTGGCCGGCTGCAGCCCTTTTGGCAGGTTGCCTTGCAAGCCTGGGGCACGCTGCCGGCTAGCAGGAGCTGGCTGGAGAGGCCAGGCTGGGCACAGCATCCCCTCAGCCTCCTTATTCCAGGTCGGACTGAATGCAACAAGCCCATGGAGGGGAGGCTCCAGGTGACACAAGGCTCCTCCATCCCCCTGCCACCACCTCCTGAGCAAACAAACCCAGCGATACAGGCAGGAGATGGGCTCCCAATGAGTTTTTTCTGGTGTGGAGAATCAGGGAGGGGTTTAGAGTAGGTTTTCCACCTTCACGCAGCATGCACCACGCTCATCTGAGCTGATTTCCCAGATTCGGAGGATAACCCCACATTCTCAGCAAGCAAGCCACACGCTGAAGTCAATCAGAAATAATGGGAACAGGTTTGGTTTTTTTACAAGAATGCAGGTACCAGCTGATTTCAGTAAAATCAGTGGTTAACAAGACTATTATTCCTCTAGAGCGCACAATGCTTTGGTTTAAAAAAAAAAAAAAAACAACCAAGGGAATCACACATGCAGATTGAGTTCAGAAGAACCCACCGTTGTTGTGTTGATTTAATTATAACATTTCCCACTGCGTTGTACAGAAAGATCATCTGCGAAGAGTTCAGCAGGGTGCAAACATTTAAATCACTTCGCCTTTCAGCTCACCACCTCAACGGCTCTGCTGCAGCGCCGGCTGAATCTACGAGGTGCTGACTCTTGTAAATGATTTGCCTGCGACGCGGCGTTGAACTTAATCTCACAAAAGGAGTGCAAATGGCCATGAGACACACCAAGACAGAGAGGACTCTTTGGCTGAATTTTAAAAGCTTTTGCTTATAGTTCTGGGTTTGGTTTTCAAATTGAAGTAAAAACAGTAACTGAAACAAAAGCTCAATGAAAAATGGAACAAAACAAAAAACCCACCCCCAAATCACGCCCGAACCCCCTCAACTATCCATATAAAGCAACTGTGCGGATGCCCATTGACTACGTACCCAGTGGCAACATCCCAAATAGTTTTAAAATGCACTCTCACAATTTCCTGGCAGCAAAGGATGCCTGAATTTCCTTCTGCAACGCTATTTCCTTGAGAGTCACAGCAGATCCCGTACCCTCAGCAGTACTGTTCTGGGTCTCTAATGTATCCGATCAAAGGTAACCTGCAGTTGTATCTGTTATATCTTCCTTCCCCACCGTTCACGACGAAAAGCCCGTGGTCACATCCACGCCACGCTATTTGCAACCTGTCCTTCTACCTGCAGGCACCACCGGGCTGCGTCCTTCTGGATGAACTTCCCATTTGAGGGCTTAAGCGAAACAAAAGTTCTGCAAAAGAGTTTTCTAAAACCTCCCCCACTTTATCCTTGTGCAACAATTTGGGCACATTTAGCCTAAGACGCACCGGCTTAGACAAAGCTCCAGTTCCTGGGACGGGAACAGGCTTTGCTGTAATAGGNCGTATCCGATCAAAGGTAACCTGCAGTTATATCTGCTATATCTTGCTTCCCCACCTCCCCTTCTTCCCTTGCTCAGATCATTCACGACGAAAAGCCTGTGGTCACACCCACGCCACGCTATTTGCAACCTGCCCTTCTACCTGCAGGCACCACCGGGCTGCATCCTTTTGGATGAACTTCCCATTTGAGGGCTTAAGCGAAACAAAAGTTCTGCAAAAGAGTTTTCTAAAACCTCCCCCACTTTATCCCTGTGCAACAATATGGGCACATTTAGCCTAAGACGCACCGGCTTAGACAAAGCTCCAGTTCCTGGGACTGTAATAGAGAACCAATAACCCTACACAACAGTCAACGCTTGTTGAACAGCGAGAGAATCACAGCCCATGTGCACCATTAGGAAGCAAGTGGGAGCAGAGCATTATGCAGTGCCAGTCCAATTAAACTTAGAATTCTATAGGAAAGGAGTAAAAAAGCATACAAATATTACAGCCAAGTAGACTAATAGCCCACAATTTCAGTCTGTGTCTTGGGCTGTCAAAGCACTGAGTAACTGTCCAATTAGTCATCAGAAAAAATGGCTGTTGAACTCAGCAAGACTGAGAACATTTCAACACCGTCCCCCAGAGTTACTCCCTCTGCGCTCAGTAGCTTTTCTACATATCGCAATCCATCCGTCACTTAAGTCGAACGTGGTTTTTTTCAAGCCATTCTCTAATTCTAGTGTGCACCAGTAAGGACGGCTTCCCACCTTGGGTAGAGTTTGGATGCTGCTCTTGGTTTCTGCCTTGCTTTTCTTTCTGGCTTGACAGAGAGCCCTAATTCCCCAAGAAACAAATTTGCAGGAGCTAGGAAGAGAGGAACCAGAAAAAAAATGCCAAAGAGGGACGGATGACAAGAACACCTCTGGCACTGGGCAGTGTGGTCCATGCTCTGGCTGCACAACACACGAAAGTCTCCATCTGCTCCGAGTCATCAGCTGAAACCCCAAACCTGGGATCAGTGAACAAGCCTGGCCAGTCATGTCATAGCCCAAGTCTTTCCAACTCAAACATCCTCATCCCTTGCTGTCTTTGGTACACGTGCCCTGGCACTTTTCCCACTCGCTAACGGCTTCCCCATGGCCATCCCATTGCAGAGGAAGGCTGCACAGCTTCTGTAGATGCCCAAAGCTTTTCACTCCCTCAGCTTTGTCTTGCCTTAAAGACTTTTCTGATTTTATGCATCTTAACCACTTTGAAAAACTGTATTTGCCATCATTATAACAGAGCGAAAAGGCTTTTGAAAAGCAGACAATGAGCAGGCTTGGCTCTCCGCAAAACCTCAATCAAGAGGAAAATGGCAGGCAGGCTTTCACGAAAACACAAAAGAAACATTTCTAAGGGACCACGGTTTAATCTATGCCAAACACCTCTGAACAACTGGAAGAGTCACATGCTTCTTTCTGATTTAACGGACACAATGGAGTTGTTATCCTGCCCCCGTGTTTTGCGGTACACACTAAATTAACCCATGTCACCGCACGCCGAGGGAGTTCATTGCAGAGAGCCACTTGTAATATGGTCTGTAACAGGTAAAAACTTCCATCCGGGGTAAAGTGAAACCAAAGGAGCTTTAAAAACAGAGACCTGTGGCTATTCACACACCGTCCTCCACCGCTCTATCCGTGCTTCCCACGTGAGCTCTCAGGAGCACAGTACGACCGAAGAGAGCTATGAAATTACGCAGTTGTGCCAGCATCAGGCACTTGATAGAAGCTTTGGACAGAGAAAGGACAGCTATAGAGCTCACGCAGGAAGATTTACCATGTATAGAAAGCAGGTAGCATCCTTCACACAGCCTTTCTTTGGCCTTTTCTTTGCCAGAGGACAGCCATAGCTCTGCATTTTATTTTTTTGAGATGGGAATGTTTCTTTAAAATATTCTTTAAGTTTTCCACCTGGCCAGAGATCGTGTCTCCTGTGGCAAGGCTCAGAAACTATCAGTTGTGTTATAGATTTTCTGCAAAGAACAAATTACTGCCAGCACTGCTGCTACCTGGACTGTCTCCACTTCGCTACATCTGGGACACAAATACCTCCTTAAAAGCATCGACCTAAGCACGATGCATCAATCAAAGCGGCACATTTGCTCACAACCGAGAGCTGTCGATGACCCACGGTGGGTTATAGCACCGTGAGGTGGGCACCCCTGAACACCACAGCCTGAGGGACAGAGAGGTACGGCCACGCAGAGACCCCCCAGGGCTGCCTCAAGGTGGGCAGAAAGTAAGGACACTCCAGGGAGTGGTTTTCTGGAACCACTTAGGACTCAGAAGTGAAGCTTATTTCTCCGAGCAGCCCTTCAGGATTTTGTTCACAATAAAGAAAACGGGCAGATTTAGAAAATGACCTGGCAAAGTTTACCAGACAAATTCTTAAAAAAGAGAGAATGCAAGCTCTCGCCTACATGGGACTTGACACCCTTTCGGTGGCTACACGTGGTTTGGATTCACACAAACCACGATTACACGCAATAGAATAACATGTTTTTTTTTCTGAACTGACCCACAGCTTTGCAAAAGCAATCATATCTGAGAACCTCTTCGCAGACATGTCTTGGGATACGATACATCGCACGTACCTCACCTTTGCGTTTCAATTCAGAAACAACACCAAAGAGTTGGCAGAGAACTTTGCAAGACTCACCAACGTCATGGATGAACCGCTCAATTTTCGACTGCATCCCCCAGTATCGGAACTCGACTTTACACAGTTTATATGCACACATGATGGGGTATTTCCCAGGGTTGTTCTTGTACTCTTGAATCCAGTCTTCTGAGAGGGGGCCTCTCTTAGTCTTCACTGATTTATACAGCTTCGGATCCTCCTCAGCTTTGTACTCATGGGGAGGGATGGGATCTTTAACAATATCAATAGGATCTACAGAGAGAGAACAGAAACAGTTAGACACTTCCTTTCCCTGAACAAAAGAAGAAAATACCATTTTTCAACAGTTATTTCTGTTTTAGCAACTACCAGAAGCATTACAGCAATTTAGTTTCTTTTCACTTACACTTGAACAACTGATATTTAAATTGTTTATACGTTGCTTCTGGGCAGCGACCAGCTCTGCCAGAGGAGCGAGTACGCACAGTTCCAGCAAACAGGCTCTGCTCCAAATAGATGGGTTTGCCCACAGTGACAGCAGATCTGCACACTCCATCTTCCCAGCTCCAAAAAGATCTTTTTGCACTTTCCATCTTTCAGCTTTTCTAACATCGCTCACAGTGCAGCAGCTCTGTCTGAGACGGTTACATACACCTGCCCTTCCACTGCTATGGAAAAGCCATTACCCACCGAACCTCTTATCTTTGGAGTCCATCAAGTGAGGTTCCTGGAAACTCCCCACATGCTATTGTTCCACCAGATGTTCTACAGCAGGCACAAAGTCCAAATTGTCCTAATTAACACTTCGACAATGGAGAAGTTGGAACTGCAATGGAAGGGGAGCGAACGAGCACATTCTGAAGATCTGCAACCTCCACCCCAGACCTCAGCAGAAGCATCTGAAGTTTGGGCTGAAGAGCAGGATTGCACTTCACACGAAATGACAGCTTTCCCGACACCTCTCCGCGAGGCAGCGTGACTCAAGCCTGTTTGTTCAGTACAAGCCTGATGAGACAGGCTTAGGAACGAGGACAGTCAAACTGAAGTTCCAAACAGAGAAATTTAAACCAAGTAACACTCAACCGAAATTGCACAGGGTTAATACCACGTCCTGCATGTCAACAGCCAGAGCAGCCACTAACGTCCTTCCCCAAAGCCCCCGCTGCGGCCACCGCAACACGGGGCTGCCAGAACTCAGCCTGAGCTCCACACCTCTCCCATCTCAGCATCTTCAGAGCAAGGGATGCCTCAGCCCTGTGTGGCTGTAATTGCCAGCACTCCCTGCCACGCAGCTGGGTCTCCATGGGCACGGATCACGACACCAAGGCAGAGGAACCGCTGTGACACTTGCCATTCTCTGCCTTTTTACCAGGTGTTCCCTTTCACCTTTTCTCATTAAATCCTTACGTGCATAAGGCTCATTAACTCAGTCTCCGAAGGACAGCTGCAAGGCTGAAGTGTTAACCTGCCTGAGGGTAAGACTAAAAGGAGAGAAAGGAAAAATGAAATACACCTTCACGCTGCAGAAGTGCACATAGGAATGGTTTCCATATACACAAAGGAGCCACACCATTACACAGCGATATTTTCTTCTTCTATTTCTACTTATTACTCTCAAAATCATCAGATGTCTTACTCCCCTCAGGGGCTGCACAAATAAGACAGGAAAGCATCAGCTTG
This sequence comes from Syrrhaptes paradoxus, assembly GCA_013400615.1. Classification (NCBI taxonomy): domain Eukaryota; kingdom Metazoa; phylum Chordata; class Aves; order Pterocliformes; family Pteroclidae; genus Syrrhaptes; species Syrrhaptes paradoxus. The sequence continues at coordinate 43,842 of VZTO01024976.1, read as the reverse complement.
ATTTTACAGACGGGGGATTCAAAGGATTTCCACATGATTTACATCAAGAGCACTCGGATGTCCTCGCTCTACTTGATGTGACCCTGCCCTACAGCCTGACACCAGCAGGGGTGCGGTTGTGTGCTTAGGGGACAATGGGACAGGGAGATGGGACACGCCAAGCAAAACCCTTCACACAGCAAAANAAAAAAAAAAAAAAAAAAAAAAAAAAAAAAAGCAGATTAAAGGAAATAGTAGAAGAAAAAAGCTATTCACCTAGAATGGTTTGTCTTTTTTCTGCAGGAGAAAGGTTGAAGACGTTGACATGCTCTCCCGGATCGGTTTTGTAGTACGTCTCAATATCAATAGAGAACTTCTCCACAAAAGGACACGTGTACCTGGGAAGGAGAACAATGCAGCTCAGAGCAAACCCCGCTCGGCTTGGCAAGCACAGAAAACACTTTCCTAAAATGCACAAAATCAGCCTCAAATCCAAGCCAGCCTTGACTCGTGTTTTACTTCAGATATACTTAAAATACCAACTGTACAGATTAAAGAGATTTTCTTTAATAATGTCTTATGGCAGGGGTTCGCCTGGGACATGTGGCTTCACGGTTTGGTGACCCCACAGCCAGGCGGTGTGCTGGCCGTGACACGAGGGGCACAGGGGGTACAACGCACCCCACACAATTACGGGAGGCTGGGCACCCACATTGACCAAGAAACAACCTCCCAGCTGGCCACAAGCAAGCAGAAAGCCCCAGGGGACCACCAAGTCATCTCATTTTGCAGAGACACTGGCAAAAACCTGCAACTTCACTTGACGACGTTTGCCCCAGGAGCAGATTGTCCGGACAGGCTGTATTTACAGGAGCAGTTCTCAGCAAGGACAGAACTTTGGGGTCTGCTATGCTAATGTTATCCTTGCAGGTATGCCACAGGTGTAACACAAGGACACCCTGGAAATGCATCTCTTCCAGGAGACAAGCAGAGCTCATGCCTGGAATCTGTGGCAGAATAAAATACGGACGGATTCTGCGCAGGGCCAGGTGTCCTGGCCAACTTATTGACTCACAGGCATTTGAAGAGAATAGATAAAAAGAGACTGGAAGTGGACTTTAATCACCTGAAAGTCAGACAGCTCCATTCTATTCAGTCATGAGTAACCGCCCGCGTGCAGGCACTGACCCCCCACCTTTCCCCTGATAATGTTCCCTGTAGACATCAGTTAAAACAGAACTATGAAACTTTTCTAGATTTTTTTGATAAAAACCAAAATGTCCACTAAAGCCGTTTTATTATGAAGGATGACAGCAATATCAGACTTGTGAACCTGGAGAAGGGCAAACACTTTAAACAAGAAGGAACTGGCACAAAGGCTATTTATCCCAGGGTATCTGAAAGTCCTCCCAGGCGAAAATCAACTGACACGAGGAGGTCCCAGAGGGCTCCGCAGTGCCTCTGGCTCTCTTCCCTTCTCAGGGTGAAAACCATAGGATGTAGGTTTATTATTTTCAAGCTAAATGACAGTAAGTACCCAGAAAAGCAGCAGCAGATTTATTTTTATTAATATTTTTTCTCTCCCCACACTTCCCTCCCTGAAACAAATGAATCCTGTCTTACTTGACAGTGTTCAACATGACAACCTTCCCTCACCGTGTACATTTATAACTTCCCTGAGCTAGCAGATACCTGCAACGTTAAGTAGAATGTGCAGTGCAGGATACAAGACGAAATAAAAACCATTCCCACGCTTTGATGGACAGCCACAAATTCTCAAGTACGTACGCAGTCAGCTCAGGCAACACTCGCACTCCTGAGATTAAGCGCTGTGCAAAAATTTTAGGACATGACCCTAGTTTCTCTAAAGGGTATTGCCGGAGATGGAAGAGATGCCACCACCGCACAGAGTGACACCAAATCCTCTCTATAAAGTAGGGAGACAGCTCTGGACACCTTGATAAATTTTACCTGGTCCTTGTATAAGGATACGCATTCCACGATTCCTCTTCGACGCGCAGAGCTGCCTTGGGCAATATTGACCGGAACCAGCTGGGTATGTGCATGCCGATGTGGTACACCTTGTGCGTATACTGCCCGTTGCCTCCCGGTCCATCCATGTACGGCCTGTTCTCCAGGATCTCTACTCCGCTGCCTTCCCCGCATGTCTCCTCTCTGCTCTTTTTCTGAAAGGGAAAATACATCACATTGTTAACCCAGTGCATTGGACATACCAAGGTCTCACAGCACGGGAACATTGGGGACGGTCTCTAGGACTCCTTTGGAGCAGTGCTTCATACAGACAGAACCAGAGCAGCACCCAAACCTAGAGATTATGAGAATTTAGACTCACTTGGCCAACACAAGAACAGCAATCTGATTTATTAGGGATCCTGTAAAAATCTGGATTTGGACACTAAGACACAGTTTGAATGGAGACCCAATGACACATCAACTCCTGCTCCTACAACTGGTTACACACAGCTCTTCCCGACAACACACGAAATCTTGGCTCCAGCTGGGAGCCACCCAACAGCATGAAAAGGTTTCACATCAGCGGATGACACGGCGAAGGGGAGTGTGTCCATCTTGGCACATTCTTGTGGTGGTTTGTCAGCGTGAAGAATCATACGCACGCTCGGAGCAACATCGCAGTACTAAAGACTCTTCTATGACCTAAAACCACAAGATTGGGGGCTTGTCACTTGCGGTCTGGCAGAGCAGCAGCTCTCCAAGAACAGCTTGGGGACTATGCTCCGCTAATTAAGATATTTAGAAGAAACAACCCAAGTTTGCCAGAATGCACACAGCACCCCCTGGCAGCCTCCATATTTTGGCTTATTTGTAGTATTGTTCCTCATTGAGAAAGCTGGCAAAAATTCTCTCAATAAAAAAAAAAAACAACAAACTAATTCCAGCGCTTTTAAGAAGAGCTAGAGGCAAACCAAATATTTATCCATTTGTAACACATTTCAGCAGATTGGATGATGTATAACCTTCATCATTTCCAAACAACAGATTCATATTGTGAGCATTTGGAGTCTATTGTTTGTATTTGCGAGGATAGTACTTGGGAAATTAAGAAGAAAAGAAAGGAATCCTATGCAAGAATCAACTGTGAAATTTAACACAATAACCACCTCCCATTTCTGGCATACAAACAATTCAAAGGATAACATGGTTTAACAGAAAACAATTAATAAGATGTAAGAGATCAACTTCTCAACTTTTGAGGACAGGATGATAAGCCAACACAGTTATTTCGAAGTAAGTAGTCCTCTTTTTAAAGAGCTCTCAAGTGATTTTAAATTTAAACAGCTGTAACCAACAATTCAGAATAACTGACAATCTAAATAGTCATATTTTTTTCCCCACTCTACAAACTGCAATAGTCCTGTGAAAGAAAAGCACTTTTTCACAGTTTATATCTGACTTTCAGCTGGCAGTTCATTAAAACACACATCCTCTCAAAACAAATCACTGTCTTTCAGCTCTTATATAAGCACTGACCAAGTCCTGTACAAATATTTATGACAATAACATCAAATAATCTTGATGACCCAAAAATCTAGCTAATCCAAAGGTCTTGGAAAAAGGCAGCAACTCAGCAGGCATGGAGAACGTGTCAGACAGAATAACAGCACAGCATCTGCTCTGAACAGTTGATACAAATTATGGAGATCTAGAGTTTTATTATATGGCATAAGCATGTGGGAATCGTAAGGAGGGGAAATACGGGTTCTCTTCGGGCCAAATTATCACAGGTAGAACCGTACATTGGCTAGATTTAAAACTCCATTCTACATTGCATGGTTACCAGCAATTCCAACGCAAATCTCTAAGTCCTTGTTTGGGACCAAAACACTGTCAGTAGTTCTTCAATTTCAGAAGAAATCCCCAGCACTGAGTGGATTCAGCACCTCCTAGGACTGTGCCAAGCCAGACCTGCACCGAATAACCTGGTTCCCAGATCTACAAATGTTTGTATTGCATCGAAAAACCAAAACACTGAAGATGTCTCCTTGTTCTAACAGCCATGGTTGATACGAGAATGGATAAAAATACCCTGCAGGCTTGCTTTCTCAGAGTGCCATTTCATACCCTTCCTTCCAGAGCTACATCTGAGTTACACCTTTCGCCTTGTCCTCCTCTGACAGCTCTCCACCCCTCGATGCTCTCCATCGGCTCTGGGTTCAAAGCCCAGACGCACACCGCTCACACTAACATTCATTGCTTTTCTTTCCCTCATTTAGCCCATTTTGACAAAATCTCTCTGCAGGATGATGACTTGCCTGGTTCCCATCCTGCAGCCAGAACCCTGGTGACCCTGCAAGATCGGCCGGTTTTTGCTTTACATGAACACTTCCACGAGCAGCTTTTCCCCACGACCTGGTAACGCCAACACTCGGCTGCCCAGCCAGAGCCGTCCGATCGCTGGAGATGCGACGGTGGCCTGACGTTGTGGTCCCAATGTGCGGTGAGGGAAGGAAGAAGGGAAAAACCCAGATTGAATTGACTTCTGCAGAGAGTCTCAGTTACGTCCCGCTTCTGATTTCTGTTTATTTTTTTCATTTCTATGCACCTGCAGGAGACCACGAGCCCTGTTCTGAGAGCAGGGTGTGCTTCCTCCTTCAGCCTTTCCAGATGACCAGCTCCAGCCCACAGCCTCTTTTGCCCAGCTGCAAACTTTAAGCAAATGTTGGCCCTACACATTCCTCCTGTTTGTCGCTTATCTACAGAAGACACAAGGGACAGCGAGAACGTTTTCTTAGATGAATGTGAAATAAGAGATGCACCTTTGCATGACAAAAACATCAGAGCTGCAAAATTTTTATCCCACGTTATCTTTCGAGGCAGGACTTTTCAGTCAGGGCAGTTCATACTCCAAACCCAACACAACCGATGGGTGGGAAGGATTGAACCATCAAAGAAAAACTTCACACGATAAACCTGCACAAAGTGCTTCCCAGCCCTGCACGCTCTCATACCGATCAGTTTGCCGACAAGGCAACAAGCCGCAAGGAGGTCGGGAAGGACCGAACCCGTCAGGTTGGATGGTGAACAGTACAATTACTAACCAGTTGTAAAGACAAGAAGGTACGTTTCTCAGACAATACAAAGACATCAGCCACACGCTCTTGAGAAACCAGGATGATACTCTGCGCCTAAGTGGCCCTGTGAAAGTACACCACTCACGGACGTGAAGAGCAATTTGCTTTTCAGCCCTAGAGCCTCTTCACGTCTATTGCGACTCAGCTACGGCATGGAGAGGACTTGTTCCAAGGAAGTGGGCTGTGAACAACAATTAAAAAACAACCATTGATTAGGAAAGCATTTGTCTTGAGAAGCGGCTGGCAAGCCCTCTCCAAAGAGCATCGGTCTGCTGGCAGGGGCACATGTGCTGGCATTTTAGGGTCAGTCTTGAAGGTTTTGGTCTCAGAGATCCATGCCCCCACAAGAAGCAGAGACTTTATCTGGCAGATTATCTGCGTTATTCCTACTTGCTACTGACAACAGCATCTTCCCTCTATAAAAATATCAGAGGAATGGTCCCCAACAGAATCAAGGAGCAGCTAGCAGGTTTTATATGCAGGTTATCTAAGCTGTAATCACAGTAAACCATCTTATATTGTATTACAAGAGGAAATCCCGTCATCCCTTTAGAAGTCCCTCTCTCCTGCTGCTGACACTCCATGTTCCTCACAACCCCATCAATAGCTTTCCAGGGCAGATGGTGACACAGATCCCTTCTAGCTAAAGTAATAGCATTAAATTACTCATAACAGGGAACCCAGAGAAGCAGATGCACCATGATTAGCAAGAATGCCAGTTACTTAAAGGCTCCTATTAAAATAAATCTCTTGGCGCAGCGGCATAGCGTGGGACACAGCACATGACCTCACCACAACAATCCAAGATGAATAATTCCCATGAATGCCATCTAACCACGGGGCTAGCCCGACCCCATTTATCATCCATCCTTCACAACAGGAGACCAACGGCTGTAAACAAAGCCTTCCGCTAGCAAAGGCAGGTTGATCGGTTTGCAGACCCCCCATCCCCTTTCCCAGTCAGAAACACGCCTTCTGACCAGTTAACGACATGGAGCACGTCTTGCAAAGCCTTAGTCCAGCAAACATGACCTAGAATGGTTGAGTGGGAACTGGGGACTAAATGCAACTTGTACCCCACTAGAAACACACACAACTTCGTAAAGGAATGATGGTTGGTGGCAACAGAAATCCCCATAACTTGAGGAGTCTCACTGCAGCTGGAGGAACCGAGCGTTCGCGGAACAAGAACGTGCAACGCTGGATAAAACAGCCAAGATATATCTGATGGTATCAGCTGGAGATATACAGAAGTCAGGCTGTGGAAACACAGTGTTTTGCTTTTGGTGAATCAGAAGAAAACCCAACCCCACCAAGCAATGCAGGTCTTGCTCAGAAGAACACCAAGAAGAACATTATCCTAAACCAACAGCGTCCTCCTCCTTGTGTTTCAGCCCTGGAGTAAAGCACAGGCTGCACCCGGGCTCGGGTCCACACACAGAATCCCTGCAAAGCCCACGGCAGCACTGCAAGGGTCTCAGTGGTTTAGTTTCTCCTAAAGACTTTTATTTTTTTCTTGTAACTTACTACTGCAACAGTACTGCCGAGAATGGTACAGGGTAGGTTGCATGGTGATAACAGGCGATCCAGGCATTGCTCTAGCTTTTAAAAATAGATTATAGCTATAATCTTACCTTGTTTACCACTGATTATTGTTTACAGTACAACCCCTCAATCTAAATAAGTTAGATAAGTGCTTACAAAAGGCTTCATGAAGAAGTTTCTTGGTGCATTACAGCAATGTATTTACTTCAATAACCCCTGAGAGTTCTGATTTGAGATTATTCAAATTACAAAGACGGACAGTACTACACTTGGTCAACCTATTGGCCATGAAAAATAAAGACACAAATCATTGTCTGGAAACAATAACCACAAGATTTGTTGTTTTTTCCTTCAGCTCCCATTTGGCAACAGGGTATTTTAATAGTCTAGACAAACTCTTCTGGGAGAATCCATTAAAATAATGCTGAAGTCTTGGGATTTTTTTATCCCATTTAGACCCAGATACGGATACAAGAAGCTTACAACTGGCTGATGGTTTCAGTTAACAATGACAGCAAACAAAGGCATCTCTGTAACCACCGAACAAAAACATGACAGCAAATATCCCCCGAGGATCCCGCCAACATACTTGCTCATGCTGTTGGGGCAAGAGAGGCTAAGAAAACATTCTCTATGGCCAGTTACTATTTTTTTTTATTGTTTTGGATGCTAAGGTTACCACAAATGCCAGTTAAGTCCCCAGAAGCAGACCTGTCCCTTGGGAACCAGGGAAAGCCTCACGCAACCCACCAGACAACAAAATGCCCAAAGCTGCTTAGGACGGGTGACTCCTGCCACCACTGGAGAGCTTTTAAGACCTGGTTTCACTAATCAGACCTTTTTTTTGTATTTTTTTCTGTTCATTTTTAGAAAGGAAGAACAAAGGTTCCTAAGACGTAAAGGGTTGAGTAACAAAATTTAGGCTGGGAAAGGAATAAACTACTTGTTTTCAATCTCTTCCAGACGTTAAGGGAAAAATATTCCCAACTAGTTCCAGTTGGACATTATTGAGGCTGCTGGAGATTTCTCTCTTCTAATTGATTTTCCAAAACATTGCCTTCTTCCCCATCCCCAACTGCCTTCCTCGTTGTGCTCCAGGCAGCTGTCTACCAGCCATCATCCTCCTCTACGCACAGGCACTGGGCAAGAGCAGAAGCTGCGTGTACGAAGAAGGTACCAACTAGATTATGGCTGGTGTGTTGCACATGATAGTCTTTTGCAGAAAAAATGGGAGAGGCTGTAAGCAAAGCAGCCTGTCAGCCTCAACCACGGATCTGGGCTTTTTGTGGCGATGCCAGCGTCCAAACACCGCAAACAAACCAGCACGACAACAGATGCACCGTTCCAGCCATAGCTGCTGCAAGCCAGAATTCAACAGCGCCTAAAAGCAGAAAGCCAACGATAGAGATACTGGAAAACACCAAGAGATCTTAACGCACTTTCCTAGCGCAAGATTTTTGAACACGGATAAGGTACAGCGACGATGTGCACGCATACGGGTGTAGCCGTTGTGTCTTCAGCTGTCTCTCGCTGCGGTATGACTCAGCTCTGTGTTCTGTTCACCGCTCCTTTCCGAGCATTCGAACTGACATCTAATTCATTACGAGCAATCTGCTTTCACCACCGACAACCTTCTGCCTGCTGATACAGATATCCGAAAGACCTGGCACCACTCACCGTCACTATTTACTGCAGGTAACCAAAAATCAGGTCTTTGACGATGAAAACAAAATGTTGGTTTACCCTAGAAGTACAGCAGTCATACTTCCCAAGATGGTTTTTGGGTTTTTTTTAATTTTCAAAATGTGTGTCAAAGACCCAAAATAATTAAAATGACATCACCATAATTGGGGTGATACCCGAGCAAAAAGCTTTCTCCAGTGTGAAAGAAGGGAGCAGAGGAGATGGTACTATTCCACTCTTACAGAAGCCAAGCAGCAGAACTTCTGATCAGATCAAAACCAACATAATTTTATCAGTGCGTGTTCTAAGAGCAAACAGGAAGTTACATGAATTGAATTAAAAACAAAAAATCACCCTGGCTGTTGCGAAAGCAGTAGAGTGCTGCAGCAGAACAGCACACACCACTTCTTGCTGCCAAAGGCTTTCCACGGTCAGAATCGCCGAGTCCTCTACCGCTAAGAGGATGAAATCAACAAGGGAGCACCATCTCGAAGAGGGAGAGAGTAGCCTGAAGACAGAGAGCTGCCGGCAGGGCTACGTCTAGCAGCCAGACCTTTCCAGCCCCATGTCAGCGTTCTAACCATGCTGCGGCAGTCTTCATTGGGCTTGAGCAGGGACCTTCACCGAAATACCACAAACCAGCCCTCAAACAGCAACGACAGGGACGCTTCTCCACTCCTGTTATGCAGGAGTTCAGTGTAGTCTTACTGGTTATATTGGAAAGAAAATATCAAAGGTAGGCAGGAGCTAGAAACCCTGTTCCCCCAAGAATGGGTTTTAATCACATTTTTGAGCCTATGCTTAGGTGCAAATCAGAAACAATCCATGTCAAGTTGGACTGACAGTCCTCCAACAACAAAACTGCTGGAGGACAGTAAGGGACTTGAGAGTTTTGTTCCTGTCACTCAAGGGCAAGGCTTACCAGAGCTCATTGTGCGTGGTGACGTTGGCACTGCTTAATGGGAAACCGAGTCCAACCACAACGGGATTTCCCGTTCTCTCCAGTAACACCAGTCCTGCCCTTTCAGAAGTTGTGGACACCACAGGACCACGGTTGTGTTTATACCATGTGCATCACACTATGAACACCAGCTACTTTAAGCTGTAACATCTGTTTCCATGGCAATGGGACCGCATCAGCAATCCGTCGGGTTTAGTCCTGGCCAGCTTCGCTCAGGTTCAGCACGGCACACCGATCGTTACTGCTCACACCACACCAACTGATGTCACCAGTAACCATGGTGCCCAGCCGAGGTTTCCGGGTGCCCTTTGCGCTCTGACATGCATCCTTCATGCATGACAATTATTTTAATCCAATTAGTGCCATTAAAAAAAAAATAATACATGAAGGGCCCGTGTCAATACACATTCAGCAAAGGAAGGTTAGCTTGAGTCAACAAGATAACGATCAGAACACGAAGTTTTACAGCAGCCCTTTGACTCCCAGCCTCACTGCACTGTACACACAGGAATGACCTGCTCATAAGGCCATGAAAAGGCTGCTGCTGCTTTCCAGGATGCTGTATCCGACACCCGAAGAGGACAGCTCTGGAGACATTTCACAGACTTTGCAGATCACAAGCAGTGGTGATACCCAAGCACAACAGCTTCTTAGGCAGATGCTGATAGTGACCATGAAGTAGTTAGCATCTGTCTTCCCAACCTAGCGCTGCCCAGCTGCAATCTCCGGAGGGTTCCCCTTTGGGTCCTGCCCAGCTCTGCAGGGAGCTGCGATCTGCTCACCCCCCGCCCGCAGCAGGGATGTCACGGGGCTCTTCCCCCAAGTTTATTAAGCAAGAACTGGGACTACCACACAGGAACTCTGCTGGCCTTTTGTCCCCTCCTTCTGTCCCTCTGTAATGCTGCCTCCAAGGAGATATTAAGCACACAAGGAGAAAGAGGAGGATGTCACCCATCCTCAGAGAGCAGCACGCGTAGAGCCGCCGTCTGATGGGACGTACGTTAGTGGCCGGAGATCCCGGCTCTGTTCCTGCCACCCCTGAGAGCTGAGCTGGGGTCACAGCCCTTTGCACTGCACACAGGCTGCAAAAACCTCCTTCCTCCGGGTTTCCAGCCCCAAATCCTGCCGGACTCTCAGCCAGCAGCAGCAGAGGACCCCGAGGAAGGGACGTTCTCAGCCAGGCAAGGGCAGGTTACCTGCGCCACATCTGCAGCGCCAGCCTTCTTGGCTGCTTTTCTTGTAACGTAAAACATGTTCCTAAAAAAAAACTCTGGAATTTAAAGGCAGGACAGGCTGTCAGCAGCAGGCTCGCACAAGACAGAGCAGCAATACGTGCAGCATCCATTTGTACAAGGGTTGTATGCGCTGCGTTATTTAGAATCGGGTCTGGATATTAATGAAGCTGTTTGTACAAAACCAGGATATTTTGGAGACGATCAATTGTGCAGGACTATAAATAATTCACAGCGTTAAGAGAAGCGTTCTCATGGCCACTCGTTAATCACTCCCCCTTACAAAGACGCCCAGCCGCACTCCTCCGGAGCCAGGGCTGGATGTGCCAGAAGCACACGAATTAGGAATCACTTCATTATGGAGATACCTCAAACTTGTTTACCCCACATGCTCCCATCTTTCAAAACGTCTACCACACTTCCAGCTCAGTATTTCATCGTCCCTTGAGTATCTCCTTCCCTCTCTTTAAACAGATTTTTCACTGTACTACTACTCCACAGACACAGTCTGGGAGAATTACTGTCCCTAGTTTAAGGGGACGTAAAGCAAGTTGCCCATCACTATATGGTGTCAGAGGCAAAATTTTAACTCAGGGTGTTTTGGATCAATTCTGATCTTCTGCCTCAGATTTTTACAAACCAAATGCAACTATTCACTAACAATAGGCTGGATGCTGAAATACTGGAGGACTGGCTTAAAGAAATCCTCACAGTTTCCCTAATACTTAATTCATTACTTGCCTTCGGGTATTTGGAAAAGTGAGAATCCAATCTGGGTCAACAGTCAAGATTTTGTCCAGAGGGAGAAAGGTCAGAAATTTTCTTTCATAAGAGTAAAGACGGAAAAAGGATTTCTGACAGCCACAAGCTCAGTAGGACTGCCAGTGCTACATCTCGTACTGAAAGCAGGAAAAATCTAAAATTCAAAACATTTTGTGTGTTATAACCTTCTCCCAGCTTCACTCATTTCGTTAGAGAGCATGTGAACTGTCAGGGCAGCACAGTTCACTACTTGAAAATCCATCTTTTTTGTCACTAAGTGTGGAATAACAGCCAGATTGAGAACTGTTCCAAGATAATGGCTACAAAATAATAAAAAAAAAGTAAACGCAAAAAAAGGTGTTTGCTATTTCTGTATGTTTTCCCAAAATACTAACCAGTATGGGTGTCACTGTCACCTGTGCAAATCAGACCGCAGCTCTGGTAGCACTGGATGTACCTGTACCACCCTTGTTCTCAAAGCTGAGCAACTGCAAGTGCCTTACTCTCCTCTTTCCAAAGGATGCAAGCCCTCACGGTAACAAAGGAAAGGTTACGAAAACCAGAGGAAGAAAAAGAGAACATGGAAGTCACAAGTTTTTAACGCTGCAGCACAGAAATCGGCAGAAAATCTTCAAACCAGGCTTTGGCTTTTAGACTTGTGACTCTCCCGGGGTCCCTGGAGCTGTCAGCTCTGTTACCTGCTTTTAAAATTAAAGCATAGATGTCTGTCTGTCCAGATGGCCAAGGCATCTGCAAATGAAAGAAAAATAACCAGCCATCGTGTTCTTCAGTGGCCGGGGAAGAAGGGTTAGCTTGTTTTCCCCCACTCAGTCAATCCGTCCCCATCTGCGGAGCCTGCTGGCATCGCTAAGGGACACAACTTTTGCACCCAGGCATCAGGACACGGCTTCAAGAATTCCCACCAAAAAGCACATTTTTGAAGTCTGTTCTCAAAGGTGCTACCTGAGAGCTACATGCAAATGAAGGAGAAAACGGGACAGGACAGGGGTCTGGAGACTGAGATGATGGAAAAAAATTCTCGGGAAAGGAGGAAAGCGACTCAGGGCGCTCCATCAGCGGTCACGACAGGTGAGAGCAGCACACGGCAGATGCTTGGACACACACTCTGATTTTTCAGGGACAGCAATAAATGCAAAGCCCTGAGGGACTGTAGAAGCTCACGTTAAAAGATGAGAAGAGCCCTCGATTCCCAGGATCCCACCCGAGTTCAGCAGACGGGTTATCTAACAGACTGCCTCAACCAGGGGCCAGAGCCCTTCCCCAGCCGTGGGCTCCCGAAGCACTGAATGACAAACTATTAATGTTATTAGCTTATAAGGATGACGCAGCATCTTAAAATAAGTCTTATCCTCAAAAGGCAATCGGTAGGTCCAGCAGAATATTTTTAAAGTACACTATCTTTGGAGGAAGGTCACAAGTACTCAGAGAAAATTGCCCGGAGAAAATGAGGACCGGAGTTATTTACAGCAGAGAAAGTAAGCTGTGCACATCGATATAAATACAAGATTTAATAACAAGAGGAATTCTCCTGTCTTACATAAGGGTTAGAAGGGCGACAGCCTCTCGGAATCTCGTGTCATGTGGAACCGTAGTAATGAACGGCATTAAGATGATCAGCGGACTGACCTTTAGCTAATAACACACGGATCTTTCCGACAAACGCACTCAGATGTTGGAACACAAGCCTTGATGAGACTGAAGTGTGCATTGTTTCCAGGGCCAGGGGGAGGCATACAGAAAGGCAGGTTCCCTGAACACACATGAAAAGGAAGCGACGGAACAGCTGTTGAGACACAAATATTCAGGATGCTTAGAAGAGGAAGAATTAAGAGACCCTTTGATAAGATCTCTGTGATGTACAACACAGAATGGCTCTATCCTTCGTGTCCACCAGGCTCCAAAGTCCTCGCAGAGACAGGAGCATCCCCTGTGCCTGGGATGCGATGTGCAGAGTCAGGGAAGACATCCAGGACAGAGTCCTCGGTTCAACATTTCTGCAGAAAATAAGCGGTTTGTGCTTCACGAAACTCATTCCAGCGCTCATCTCCAGTTGCTTTCTGCTCACGTCAGGATAAGCGCCTGCAGCTTCCCCAGAGCAAACGGCAGCATTCCCAGTCCTGTGGGTTCTCAGGGTTGAGTTTATCTGGAGATAGTTTATCCCTCATCCTTGGGAGCAGGACAGACTTTTAAATGCGCACACGGATTTTAGGAGAAAGTTACACATTAAGCCTTTCGCGGTAATGTAAAATTAACTTATTTACGGAAGAATTTAAGTGCTACTTAACGTATTGAAACCACTGTCTCTGCAGATAGCATGTCAGAAGCCAGCAGAAAGCAACACTTAAGAGACTTGTTGCTCTCCTCCCTCCAGCCTCAAATTAAAAAAAAAAAAAAAGCAGCAGGCCATACATGTCTGTTGTCACAGCTTTATACGCCAGCCTGGAGAACTTCAAGTATAAGAGGAATTACAGAGCAATGTGGGCATGCTCACGCTGATTTACTGCTTGTCTCACCTGCCCAGTGGTGCAGAGAACGAACAGAGGTGCGGGGTTATGTACTGCACAGGTTTAATTTTCCCATCCAGTACACATAGTAAATATGAGTACAGCCCTTCCCGGTTTAATGGAAGGATCCTTCGCTATTTGGGTGTGATGCTGCTTACATCAAATCTGGTACCTTCAGGTACATGCTCAAGGCTTTAACACCCCTGAGGAACCATTGGGACATCTCCTTCTCCACCATTGGAAAACTGCTTGTTACGNCCCAGTCCTGTGGGTTCTCAGGGTCGAGTTTATCCGGAGATAAACCCTCATCCTTGGGAGCAGGACAGACTTTTAAATGCGCACACGGATTTTAGGAGAAAGTTACACATTAAGCCTTTCACGGTCATGTAAAATTAACTTATTTATGGAAGAATTTAAATGCTACTTAACGTATTGAAACCACTGTCTCTGCAGATAGCATGTCAGAAGCCAGCAGAAAGCAACACTTAAGAGACTTGTTGCNGATGCTGCTTACATCAAATCTGGTGGAAATTTCTGTTAAGACTTCTAAGCAGGAGGAGGGAATGTTCTCTCATGAAAGGAGTCCAAAGGAGCTTCCAGTGCAAAGCAAAAACCCCCATGAAAACATCCGTGAAAAGTGACCGCAGCACTGCGCCTAGGGTCTGGCCACCCCTGCCTGCACGGCTGCGAGGCACTGCACGGCATCCTGGGCTGCGTGGGCCAGCTGCGAGAAGGTCCTTTGGCAAACTTCCATTTGGAGGCTGCTGGAATCCAGGAAAGTTATCCAACTGCTCTTAAAAGAGCAACTTTATACCGACTGGTTTGGAGTTTAATGGGGATCACAAGGCTTGGAGTTAAACAAGATCACCTTCAGGTACACACTCAAGGCTCTAACACCCCTGAGGAACCGCTGGGACATCTCCTTTTCCACCATTGGAAAGCTGCTTGGTACAGGACCAAGCCAGCTGGTGTCTCCAGCAATGACACCGTCCTGCACACAACAAATGTCTTCGAAACGAACCTTCTGCTTTTAAGAATCGCTCCTCTCCCCAGGAACTACTTTAAATCATTCTGTGCTGTGTTTCAGCTGAAGATTTCTAAGAAATGCCTCTACACTGCTGCTCTATACAGATATCTCAGCCTGTCGCCCCAAGGGGGTTCAACACGCAACTCGTTCCTCCCGTGGCGTCCGTCCGTGTTTCAAAGGAAAAATCAAGAGACAGACACGAAGCACTTGCTCATTCTCTGAAAAGAAGTCATGCTCCCCACTGCTTTCTCCCCAGCACCTGTCTCAAAGACAAAACCTCCACTTTGATATCAAACTGAAGAAAAAGGACATTTGATACCAGGGTCTAGGAAAAGCTCCCATTGAAGTCGGCAGGAATCTTCCCACCAGTTTCCGGAAGAGCTGAAGTAGATTGCTGCCAAACACTAAGAAACAGAATATCAACTCCACATTCTACCCTGCATGGGCTTTCTGGTTTTGTTATTTCTTTTTTTTCCAAAATTGAATTGAGACTGGTATTTTCCATGGAAAGCACAGCTAACTTTTCCTCTTGTACTACTTGTACACATAACGCAGTAAAATCTCTTGCTTGTCGCGCGCTTCTCTAGCTCACCTGGATCTCGGGCTACATTCAGCGTTTCCAGATTACTCCCCTGCTCCAGGGAAGTGGAGGGAGATCAGAGACCTGACGTGACAGCAGATATTGCACCTGATCCAAGAGAAAACCTTACTTTGCTGAATATCGATGCACTAGAAAATTGTCCCAGGAAACTTCAGACCTGCTCTAGGGACCTCCTTGCATGGAGCCCTCGTGGCTTTATCTAGTCCTAGTAAGATACAGTCAAAATCAGCGTCAAGTGAACAAAGTGGAACCCAGGGCTCCGCATTCATGAAATAAAAATAAATATTTTAACTTCTGAAAGCGAACAGCAAATTTAGCCCCCGGACCAAGTCCCCCACAGACACTCCGCGATCAACGAGTCATCCTCCGTTATATCAGGTGGGCTCCTCCCTCTTAATGAGATCATCCTCCGGCACGCTCCGCTGCTCACGGACCAGTTCTGCAGAGCTCCTACACTGCTTCCACCAACCAGCTCGGCATTCACACCAGCTGAGCCCAATGTGGAAGAAAAAGTTGTAACAAAATAATATTCAAACAATATTCAAAGCAGCTACAGCATCAGGAAAACATACAGAAAAAGAAGAAAAAAATTTCCTCTTTTATGCTAACATTTAAACACACAAAGATGATATGTGCTTTATGTTTGTGTCAGAAAAATAAATTTGACTTATTACTGGAGAACACATACCCTACGCTGTTTCAGTCCAGTCCAAGTGCCCGAGTCCTTAGAGGAACACAGATGGATGTCTGAAGGAGAAATGCTTTTGCTTTGTTTTCTAGGGGTCTTTTTTTTTTTTTTTTT
>VZTO01024976.1:0-27121 GCA_013400615.1 Syrrhaptes paradoxus | reverse complement strand
CCTGAGGAACCATTGGGACATCTCCTTCTCCACCATTGGAAAACTGCTTGTTACGGGACCAAGCCAGCTGGTGTCTCCAGCAATGACACCGTCCTGCACACAAACGTCTTCGAAATGAACCTTCTGCTTTTAAGAATCGCTCCTCTCCCCAGGAACTACTTTAAATCATTCTGTGCTATGTTTCAGCCAAAGATTTCTAAGAAATGCCTCTACACTGCTGCTCTATACAGATATCTCAGCCTGTCCCCCCAAGGGGGTTCAACACACGCAACTCGCTCCTCCCCTGGCCTCCATCCGTGTTTCAAAGGAAAAATCAAGAGACAGACACGAAGCACTTGCTCATTCTCTGAAAAGAAGTCATGCTCCCCACTGCTTTCTCCCCAGCACCTGTCTCAAAGACAAAACCTCCACTTTGATATCAAACTGAAGAAAAAGGACATTTGATACCAGGGTCTAGGAAAAGCTCCCATTGAAGTCGGCAGGAATCTTCCCACCAGTTTCCGGAAGAGCTGAAGTAGATTGCTGCCAAACACTAAGAAACAGAATATCAACTCCACATTCTACCCTGCATGGGCTTTCTGGTTTTGTTATTTCTTTTTTTTCCAAAATTGAATTGAGACTGGTATTTTCCATGGAAAGCACAGCTAACTTTTCCTCTTGTACTACTTGTACACATAACGCAGTAAAATCTCTTGCTTGCCGCACGCTTCTCTAGCTCACCTGGATCTCGGGCTACATTCAGCGTTTCCAGATTACTCCCCTGCTCCAGGGAAGTGGAGGGAGATCAGAGACCTGACGTGACACCAGATATTGCACCTGATCTAAGAGAAAACCTTACTTTGCTGAATATCGATGCACTAGAAAATTGTCCCAGGAAACTTCAGACCTGCTCTAGGGACCTCCTTGCATGGAGCCCTCGTGGCTTTATCTAGTCCTAGTAAGATACAGTCAAAATCAGCGTCAAGTGAACAAAGTGGAACCCAGGGCTCCGCATTCATGAAATAAAAATAAATATTTTAACTTCTGAAAGTGAACAGCAAGTTTAGCCCCCGGACCAAGTCCCCCACAGACACTCCGTGATCAACAAGTCATCCTCCGTTGTATCGGGTGAGCTCCTCCCTCTTAATGAGATCATCTTCCGGCACGCTCTGCTGCTCACGGACCAGTTCTGCAGAGCTCCTACACTGCTTCCACCAACCAGCTCGGCATTCACACCAGCTGAGCCCAATGTGGAAGAAAAAGTTGTAACAAAATAATATTCAAACAATATTCAAAGCAGCTACAGCATCAGGAAAACATACAGAAAAAGAAGAAAAAAATTTCCTCTTTTATGCTAACATTTAAACACACAAAGATGATATGTGCTTTATGTTTGTGTCAGAAAAATAAATTTGACTTATTACTGGAGAACACACACCCTACACTGTTTCAGTCCAGTCCAAGTGCCCGAGTCCTTAGAGGAACACAGATGGATGTCTGAAGGAGAAATGCTTTTGCTTTGTTTTCTAGGGGTCTTTTTTTTTTTTTTTTTGTTTTCACTTAATTAATGTTAGGTTCTTGGGTGTTAAGCTAAAGCAGATTTTTCTAGCATCGTTACAACCTGCCACAGAAAGCAGAGCTCTACTGCAAACTCAGCATTAGACATGTGATTTGCTGGATGAGCAAAATTAAATTTTATTTAATGTGTGAGACGATGAAATTACAGAATCACAGAATGGTTTGGGTTAGAATGGACCTTAAATATCATCTACTTCCAACCCCCTGCAAAGGGCTGGGACACTTTCCCCTAGACCAGGTTTCCTCGGGCAGGTCAAACAGGAAGTTCTCTAATTCAAGGACAAGAGGAGGCAAGTCATAAACTCAAGCCTGTATTACTTTTCTCCCCTGCTCCTTTCTAAGCAGGCACCAAACCTCAAATTAAAACCATCTCATGCTGCAGCAATGCTCCGCTCCTCCGCAGGAAACCCTGTGAGCCTGCACCCATCCGCCCGGGCTGAGACGTTACCGACCTGTATCATGTACAGCTGGGCAATTCGGTATTCTTCCACGCTCATCGGAAGAGGAATACGATATTCCTTTATGAGCATTTTGAATACAAAAAATCTTCTGTCCACTCAGAAACACAATCCAGAAGCTTTTAGTAAAGGCTCCTTAGATAACGGCAAGTGAATGCATTGAGGATCCCTGAAAAAGAGAGAAAGAAAAAAAGAGAAGCAGTTATTTTCCATTCTTACTGGAGAACATCCTATTAAAAAAAATACAAACATTAATTTTTGTAATAGGAATAAGCTTCAGAGCACAGAGAAGGATCCCTGGAGTGCTACCAGACCCTTGGTATCAAATTGAACAGAATTTTTTAGAAGAATTTTATGACAGCTATTACCCTCCTGAACTTTGACACCATACCAGACTCTCATATGCAACAGCATCTCCACGGAAGAGATGTGACAAAAGCTCAGAATGAGAGGGCAGACCTTCCCTCGCTGGACAGCCAAGTACCTCTCCAACGCCAGCAACCCACCAGAGATGCACCCACCCAAAGCTGTCAGGTTTTGTCCTCTCACATTCATCCAGCAGCCAAGAAAAGGCAATAATGAGATTTCCTCAGCCCTCAGCAACACCATGATGAAGAAAGTCGTTTGGATTCTAACAGTGAAGACAGCAGAAATGTGCTTTTCTTCCCCTGCTTTATTCTCACTCTCCTGGGAGGATTCCTTCTCTTCCACCTCCAGAGCACTCTACAGACAAAATCCTCCTGCCGCGGATGTTGATGCCAGACTCATTTTACACTCCCGCTGCGTGAGAATACAGCCAATGACCAAATTGCAACATAAAAAAAAAATAAAATCCCATCATACCCCAGTTTGAGATAATTTAATAAAATTATTGCTTAGAAATACAGGGAATACAGCATTTACTACCATCAAGGGTTAAAGCAGTAACTTTCTAAATATTCATAGATTCCCTAGGGGCTGCAGTTAAAGGCAACAGAACAATGTAAGGAAGGGGAAGAAAAAGATGCCCGGTGAGGAAGAGAGGACCCAAGGAGTGAAGCTGTCTGCTCTCCGGCCAGATCAGCCTCAGCAGGATCTGAGGATCGCTCGCCCAGCACGCAAAGCACTCGCCCAGTTCTTCTCATCATTAAAATCCACCTTTCTGCTGGTCCTGCTTACTGGAAGTCTCCAGATACAGCTGCTGGAGCCAAAACAGCCCCAAACCCTACGCCTGGGGGGAAAAAAAAAAAGAAATAAAACCAACTAATTTATGTAGTGGATGAAACTGTGGTCTGAGAACCAGGAAACCACAGTGCTACCAACAGGCTCCAGCGCTGCTCGGTGTTTGCACAGCACTCCACCAGCCCTCCACAAGGTTCAGAGAGGTCAGAACACATGCCCACGGCCACGGAGCAACCAGGGGCAAGAGCCAGGATTTATAACCCAGGTCCAACGGCTTTTAACCTGTGTAGGACTCAACGGGCAACATCTCTGTCTCACATCAAACCTGACCCACTGCTGAATTCACGCCAGGACACTGGTCGCTGCATCCCAGCCGAAGGGTTTGCCCGACCCAGGCACGCAGCCCCCGCGCTGTCAGCTTGCTTTGGTTTCATTGCCGCAGTTCTAATTTGGCAATAAAGCCGGTCCCACCCTGGACAGACTCTTCTGGAATAGCTATCTGCCTGGTGCTGCATCATCTAAAGAAAAAAAAAATTTTTTTTCAAATTCAATTCTCTGTTTTATTTAATTGCTGTCAGAGCAATTTGTGTGTGTGGAGGGGGGAATAAAAAAAAAAAAATAAAAAATCTTCCCGACACCACTGTGCCTATGCAGAGACACGTGTGCATCCACATTCACGTGTAGGATTTCCTCCATCAAACTAATCCTCCAGAACAGGTGGAGATAATCTCATTAGGTGGGTTTTAATTAGCATCACGGCAAAGAACAACAATAACCACCAGAGGATGGATCTCAAGCCCTGGCCCCAAGATCTGCATCGGTACAACGCGAGGATCCCAATTCTTGGAGCTAACAGCAGTGGGAGACTCAGCTACACGCCTTGAGCAGTTCGTTATGCTTTAGAGATCTTTGAAAATTAGATTTAAGAAGCTTCCCTCCCCCACCCCATTCCCCAAATGCTCTGAAAGCGATTCTGCTCCCACCATGAGGACATCAGTCACGTCTGCCTCTGCTGCCTGCTAAACCCAGGATATTTCTATCGATTGGAAGAGATGAATAAAACAAAAAAATAGAACCTTAAAAGCAATAAAATGGCAGGAAACCAGTACTAAGACGGAAAAAATGTGTTTATAATGAAGTGCCAGGCAGGTAATAATTCAGATGGCCGAGACACAAGAGGGTTTATTTCATTACAGACTGAAAAACCCAACGGCTCCAGCCCCGAGCAGGCACAGCAGCGGCCGCAGCAGCCGCCTCGAACACGTCTGGCCACAGCGGCGGCTCCTGGTCCAGCTTCCTGCTTGGCTATTACAAGAGCCCAGGTTTTGCTGTAAAGTTCCCCTCCAGGTTTCTTCTTCCCTGCGGTCAGTGTTTAAAGCCAGGGTCCGGCTCAGCCCGCGGCTCTCCAGGCGGCAGCAGGTCCTGAGGATTGTTGGAGAGACAACGCTCCCAAAAACTGCTCCAGCGGCTGCCCAGTCCAGCTGCTGCAACCAGTCCCTGAAAACTGGGTAGAAGACAACCCTGGAAATGCACTGGGCAATAGCAAGAACCCAATTGCAACCTCAAATTGAGGGGGACAGCACCAAAAGTCACCGGGGACCAGCAGCCTGACCCTGAAGGAGGCACAAACTCAAAAAGTCAACTTGCTTGCCCTTTTTTTTTTTTTTTTTTAAGCTAGATTGGTGAAGAAAAAAATAAATTATGAAGATAAGTTTGCAGTTCGGGCTGCCTTTGAGCTGAAAATAACCTGCCTGAGCCCTTCTAAGAGCACCAGAGCCCAGGTGGCAAACTGTGAAAGACAAACACGGGTCTTCACCAGACTCAGATCCTGGGGAACACCACACCAGGTGGGACACAGGCGACAAAAATCGCACTTTCAGACAACTCCCTGAGGACAGCGGCCCCCTCCCAAAGCCTTGGGACTTCAGAGAGAAGCGAAGGTCACCGAGACCACTTACTGCATCGTGCAAACACCACACAGGAGCTTGACTGCAGACGCGATGGCTGCTATGGAGAGATGAAAAAGCCCTTCTGGAAGGCAGGGAGCCAGGACACAGCTTTGGAAAACCACTGTCAAAACACCAGCTGTGTCCCTGGCACTCACCCACATCTGGTCCATAGCTACAAACAGCCAGAGGTGTTTGAACGGAGATGCTCAACACACCGGGACGAGCAGATAAGCAGAGTTTTGAGGGCAGGCTGCCTTTCGGCTGTCCAGCCACCCAGCACCAAGCTGGACTTGCCATGGGTTTGCCAAACCCCCGCGGCCGTGCCACCAGAACTGGTGGCAACCCAAGGCGGTTTGCAGAACTCAGCTTGCAGCCGGCTTCTCTCAGCAAGAGGAAAATAACGGTGACGCAGGACATCTGCAGCCTCGCCGTGCCTGCCGTGGCCAAGTCACACATTTGCACAGCCCGTTATTCAATTCATGCCCAGAGCTGTAGTAACTGCGAGAGCCAGGCGCCTAAGTTTATACCCTCAATTATTTTAAAATCAGGTTCTCAAAGCATCGTAATTATGCTCCAGAGTCAATATCCTGCTGGGATGAGTCAGGTCCACCTCGAGCTATTGCCTCAGGCTGTCTGAAGGCACCACGTTTGCTTCTCATTTCAACCGCTCCCCTCCCAACAATGACAAACTTTTAAAGGAAGTTAAAAGGATTATTATAAAGCCCTTTCTTTAAAGTGGGGAGGGGGGACAACGCTATTGGGATCTGCAGAAGCTGAACAGATCAAGAGACCCAGGAAAATCTCTCTGTGAACGGAGGAGTTTGGGGTTGTCACCTCTGGAGCATCAGGACCAGCCTCCCTGCTACTGAACGAGGCAGCGGAGGACCGATGACAAGTGACAGCTTGTAATTAAGGAATAACGGGGTGTGAAGGGTATTTACACTGTGCTACTGGAATCCTGGAGGCCAAACCCTGGCCAGGCTTGATGGGCTGGTCCTGAAGAGTACAGAAACCTCACCATCTGATTTTTGACCAGCTCGTCCAGGCTGCTGAGCACAGGCTGCTTGGGTCTGGAACGAGCTACGTCACGGCAGCAACAACCCACCCCATGCCCTGGCTGCCACTGCCCATTTTTAACAGGGAAGAAAAAGCCGGGGCTGCAGAGAGCAACTATAATGACCTTTTTCTAGCCTCACACCAGAGGCTCCTTTCACACTATTCTCAAGTGAAAAGACTCGCCCTAGGAAGGAAAAACCCATCGCAGAGGGTCGCACAGCAGGCAGTGGCCGGCAGGTACAGCCCTGGGTTCTCATCAACCACCGCCTGCCCAGGGCTGCGCTGCCTTTGGAAGTCGAGAGAAATCTCCCCTATGAATGACGGCACTCAGGAGCTAAAGATCAATATCCTTGACTCAGCTATTGAACAATTTCCCTTGCAATATTTTCACATAACTGAGAAAGATAATTAACAGAAACAACCGTAAGAAAACCAAGCCAAATGTCTAACGGCAAAAGGATGAGCAAAGGCGTTTTCTGGAGATCTCACCTACCTCCCCTAAAGGCTTTCTGGAGGTTCTCTGTGTCTCCTTTATCCACCCAAACAGATGCCTCCTTGGAAAAAGCAATATCAAAAGACGTGTTAGCTTTGGTCCCAAGCATATCAAACACTTGGACTTGGGAAGCAACAGCAGGCTCAGCAGCCCAGCCACCTTCCCTCTCCTGCAGAGCTGCCTGAAGGAGAATACATCACCCTCCCATGACGAGGAGCTCTGTGTACATATTGCACTTGGATTTATTTATGCTGTTAGAAGAGGCAGCATAAATGTGAAAGATTCCTAGGACCTAAGGCAGTGTTTTTTAAAGGCAGCCTTCAACCTTCGCACCTTGATTAGAGCAGCACTCTCCTTCCTGGCCCAAAAGCATCCTCGCCCAGCTTGATCCATCCAGAGACCTTGGAACTGTCCTGCCCACATCCCACCACCATCCCATTGGGAAGCGCCGCAGCACAGAGAAGAACTTGTTTTGCAAATGTATGATATCGGCTGGAGCACTGTTCACATCGGAAGGTTAAACACCCCCAACATTTCTATTTATGAACTCAGTGGCCACCATTATTTGCCAGAACGCTCAACGCTGTGCTCAGAACTCGCGCACGTGTGCGATAAACGGAAGAGACAGAATGAGCTTGGGAAAATCAGCAGTTTTCGTCGCGTGGGCTGTACCTGCTGACTGACAGCTAAGCAGATTTAAAAACCCATCAGGCCAAAAAATCAAAAGTTAAAGCTCTTGAGAAGCGCAGAGTTCACACGCTCACTGCTGAAAGGCCACCGTGTCAGCCAGTCGGGTTCTTCGTAATCGTACATCTCCATCACACATCTAATCTGTCATCTTCTTCAAACAGAAGTTTTTACGCAGATGCTCACACATCCAAGTTTCAAGATGGAGCTTACATCCCATCTGACAGTGAACCAGCAGCTAATGGACACTTCCCCCCCTTGCGAAACCCCAAACCAGCCCTCCCAGTGCTGGAGTACGCCACGGCCAGTGAGGCTGGGAGCGGAGCTGGGGGAGCTCCATGTGCTCAGCCTGCAAAAGCCAGAGAAAAAGTGGGAGGGAGGAGAGGAAGAGAAAGATGCAAGCATGCGTAGAAATCAATTTTCCTCACGTGTAAATCTCGGGGCAAACCCAAAAGATGTCTCAGATGCAGAGAGCACTGCGACGGGCTGGGGATAAACACCGCTCAAGAAGACACAGCGAGCGAGTCGCATCTACAGGACTTGATCATTTTTCCATTATTAGATACAATTTGACGTCACTTATAGAATTTAAGAGCTCACTGTAAAGGAGACATTTATCACAACAGAAGGATGGAATCAGTCCAAATGCAACACAGCTCCGCTGGAGCTATTAAATCTCCTTCTAGCTCACTGGGCACCAAACACTGGCTTGGAGCAACGAGAGGGAAAAGGGGGGTGCAGGGAACACCACCACACCAAAGCCTGCACACACCCACACCACCTGTTCTCCTTAAATCTTCCCAAATATTGTACTGTTTCTTCACACCTCCCATTTGTATTACTCCTTTGACATCCAGGGAGAGGAAAGCTTCACTCCCTTCTGCTTTACAGGTGATGCTGGGGTGCAGAGCAAGCCAGCCCTCCCTCTTCATGGGACGACTTCAAGGGGACCAGGTGAAGTCCATCAGCTGAACTTGGGTTGGAAAATTAACGTTTCAAGCCCTGCCATGCCTGGAGGTTATACAATAATGAACTAACGAAGAAGCCATTAAAAGAACTAATACGCACTCTGAAGTCACAGATGAGTTCAGATGGAAAGACAAAACCCGCCTCTAATCCTTTTGCTGATGCTGGGGATAAAGCTGAATATTAAAAAAGAATGCATCTGAAATTAAAGGTTAAAAGTTTCCGAGTAGTGCCTGTGCTGTGCACAAACAGAGCAGCCGCCAAACCCAGCATCCTGTGGCCTTGCCGCAGAGCCAGGCTCCTCTGCTGGGCTGAGCTGGAGGAACTGGGCAGACCCTGCTTCAAACAGGTTGCGCTTAGTCCAGCTCTCTGATGAAAGCAGGCAGACGTTACACACGTGTATAAACACATATAGATGTGTAATGTATATTTTATATATAGACCCATAAACAGAGCTGTATATCCATATATAAAGAAAGAAAAATAAATTGCACCGACAATGTGATAAGTGCAGCGCGTTGGCTGAAAACAGACTGGAAATTGCTTGGGGCTGGGTAAACTACTGTAAAAAAAAAAAATCTATGCAATACTAGAGGCACGCAGCAACAGAGAGCGTTTGGCTTTTATTTGTGGCACATCCATTAGCTGAAGGTCACTGGCACGCAGAAATCTGCAGACTGTGGGCAGCAGTGGCAGGGAGGTGGGATGCTGGCCAAGGTTAACCCAAAAAAAAAAAAAAAATCAAACCAACAACTACAAACCCCCCAAAAGCCCCCCAAAACCAAAAAAACAAGTACATCTGATTTTCAAGGTAGCCTCCCTAGGAAGCTCTTGCATTTCCACTTCACCCCTCCGGGTGCTACAACCCCTCTTCCTAAGGAAACTCAGGAGGAGAGCGAGCAGAAGTACACCGGGTGCAGTCCCCACCAACTGGTCAAAGCTTCGCTTGGATTAAGTAAAAAGCCAACAACAAACCCAACCATCCTCTTCATGTCCCATGAACAACGCTTTTACCCAAAAAAAAAAAAAATTAAAGAAAAAATGAGGAATGAAGAAAAACACTTCAGGCTGTAGAGACAAGGAATCTCGGACTCTTCCAGATTGTTTACGGATGTAAAAGGCGTTTGCTGGCTAGTCTCCGTTATCCTCCTATGGTTCAAACCCCCCTCTTCTCATGCTAACCTCAGGAGAGGCAGCAAATGGTTCATTAACTACCTCCTCCCACAACTCCTCCTTTTCGTGTTCAAAGGCACATGCAATGCCTCTCTCTCGTCTTCACCCTTTCTCCCACCGATCCTCACCCCTACGACTAGCGCAAGCCACAGCAGTCCTGAAAAATGAGAGTAACTTCATGTCTCGCCTGTGTTGTTCCTATCCCCAAGCACAACATTTGCCAACAGCGTGAGGCAGTTGATGGCCACAGTCGGAAACCCATCGCAGCCTCATCTCATCTCCCGCAGAACGGCAACCACACCAGTCATTCCCCGTTTTACAGTTTATTCATGGGCCTTTGCACTCATCTTTTCTAAATTATAGCCCAACTTCAGGCTATTTCTCAAGGTTATTTTGCATTTTTATCTCTGCATATCTGCACATCCACTAAACCTGGTTCTGAGACACAAAAATGCTCTTTGGGGATTTGAGGCAACACCGGCCAGACCCTGGATTGCTTCCACGGTAACTCCCCATCAAACCGAACGAAGACATCAACAGCCACTCCGCTTTTTCAGCCGTTATCGTCTAGATGGAAATAACATTTTCTTACCTCATTTATGCAAATATCCCATGGAGGAATGAATGAGCATTCATAGCTGGTTTAAAAAAGACTATTTCACGGAGGGAAACTGAGTGATTGCCAAGGCAGCGTCACAGCCCCGCAATACCTCACGCTGCCTTGCCTAAAGGCAAAATAGGGATCGAGAAAATAAGCCCTACTCCAGCAGAAGAAACTTGTAATGCCACCTAAAATTCTTGTACGGGAAGCAAGAGAAACACAGCGGTGAAGGTTGATGAATAACGCCGCAATCGAGATTGAAAAGAAGAGGCCATTTCGCACCAGGGCTGTAAATGTTTAATATCTCTGTTGCTTCTTTCATCCATAACACCAGCAGATTAACAAGGTTTCTGTGGCTGCATAATGTCTTTGGAGTTTTGATCTTGGAAATAATTATACTAAATATTTAAAAAGTGCCTTTGAAAGCTGGAAGTTCGGGGTTTTTGTTTTTTTTTTTAATAAAGAAAAAAGAATCGCTAGCTGCTCTCAGAGTGCAGCAGGATAATGAAGGCGCATGGATAATCAATAAGCATTTTCAGTTCATTATTCAGCACATTTCGGGCTGGTGTTATTTCTTCTCCTCTACCATTCCGCATCCCACATACAGAGTGATGGAGCATTTTTAAACCGTCAGATCGTACCGCTTTTGCAAATCACCCTTAATGCCAACCACAACGTGGAAGCCCCAGCCTCTCATAATGCCCACACAATTCATCCCTTCCCAGGGTGTTTTCAGCAAGCTGAAGCAGAGGCTTTGAGCAACCTGGTCTAGTGGAGGGTGTCCCTGCCCATGGCAGGGGGGTTGGAACTCGATCTTTGAGGTCCTTTCCAGCCCAAACCATTCTGTGATTCTATAAAATTGAACTTTGTCCCAGACTGGGAGTTTCTTCTTCAGTCCAAGTAATAAATTGATGAGTAATTTCTGTTGCTTATCCCTTAAATTTTTAAGTTAAAAGAAGGGTAAAGCTTCTGGTTTAAGTCACTTCAATAGTTTTCAGCTCAAGGGCCATGGGACAGGGAACCCCAGGCTGCTTCGCTTTGTCCCACATCCAGCTGCTGCCCTGGGGTCACCACTGCACCTTGGGACCTTCACGGGTTCTTCCAGGTAACGTCCTCCAGGGAGAAGAAACACAACTGCATTGCTAGTGAGAGGGACTGAACGGGGTCACAGTGGTTCTGAGGACAGAAACACTTCCCTGTGCTGCTGGAAGAGGAGATGCCATCCAGCCACACGAGGATTAAATCAGGAGCCCTCTGGAAGGAGGAGAAAGTCCTCCCTGGAGGAAGCTAACACCTGCCTCTGCCCTCCCACTGGAGAACACGCTTTTGCAAAACAACTGAGGCTGAAGTGGTTTCCCAGCCCTAAAAGCGAGCAGCTTTCCTAAGAACAACACAACGTTGGTTCACCCAACTCCTAAACCCAAGACTTGGCCCACGCAGCCCAACACCAACGCTGGAAGAGTTATTTTCCTATTACGCATCCAGGAGGGATATAGATCCTGGCACGTTTCCCAAGAGTTCGTACAACGACAAAGACAATTCCTGGTGGCAATTCTCCCTCTAACAACGTGGTGACTCATT
Source organism: Syrrhaptes paradoxus (assembly GCA_013400615.1). Lineage (NCBI taxonomy): Eukaryota > Metazoa > Chordata > Aves > Pterocliformes > Pteroclidae > Syrrhaptes > Syrrhaptes paradoxus. Next base: position 15,439 of record VZTO01024976.1, on the reverse strand, counting down.
GCTGGAGCACTGCTGGCTGCCAACATTTTCCTACGCTACAGCACGGTCATCCCCAAGGGCAACAAGCCCAGGACCAGCACCATCGTCCTGGAAGCTGCTGTGACCGCTGTGTGGGGTGAGATGAGAAACCCTGAAGCTCCATTTTTAGTTCTCTGCACCAGGTTAAAGAGCCCATTTGCAGCTGGGGGGTGTCTCATGCTTCTTCCAAACCAGGATGCAACAGCCAGTAACCCCCAAACTCCCATAAAATCTTGATTTATTGCTTTGGCTAGAAACTTGGAAAAACATGCTATTTATTGGTGCTTTTTTTTAATAACCAAGTTTTCATGGCAGAGAAATGGAAGTGGACAGTCTTATGTAGGCATAATGCAGCAGGGAAACTGAACATGTATCTTGCAGTTAGATACAGGCTGGAGAGACAAAAGACACAAAACGTAGGATGCCCTTCCATGTGGTATTAGAAAGGAAAATGAAAGTCAAATTATATCTATACCTTCAATGCACACAAACCCTAGAAATGAAATTGAAACAGTAAACAAAACACCATGCACACATTTGATTTTCCCTTCTTGCTATTTTTTATCACTTCTTCAATTCCTTCTCTGAACGCGCCAACCACCTTCTCAACAGCCCTGATACTTCTCCAGCCCTGCATCCATCCATCCGCCCATTTCCCACAGCCCAGGGAAACCTTCACAAACCTCACGGCAGAGGACACCTGCAGTCGAGTCAATCACGATAAAACATCCAGGTGCTGAGACAGAACTGGATAGAGGCGGGCGATGACTCTGCAGAGTGACATTGTCACTCCCAGGAGGGAACCCAGCTGTGCCTGTGGATATTTAACTTCTGTACAAGCTTTCCTGAACACAAGGTACGGCGTGTTTCTACAGAATACTTACAAACCCCTTCTCTAGATTAACTCAGGACCAGCTGTAGGGTCTTGCACTTGTTTGGTTTTCTCGCGTGCAATTCAATTACCATTTCCATTATTTTGCAGACTTGTTGTGAAACAAGATGTGATATAACAGGGAAAGAAAGGAATATAAGCACCTCCAGCCAGCCTGGACCCCCTCGGTCCAAAACCCACGGGTGGCACCAGGGCAGGCTCTGGCCAGCGGGTGCCCTGGGCAAGCACTGCAGGCTGCTCCCCGACGGCTTTTCTGTTATTGCTCAAAACTGGAGGAAAAAAGAATAAGTGATGAATTTGCTGTAAATCAAGGACAGCGAGCAGTGCCTAAGGAGACAAATGCAGGTATTGGCAAGAAAAGAGGAAACGACGCTATTTGCCTGAGTCATGCAACCTGAGCGAGCACACGCGGAGCAGAGCTGCTGCTCCAGCCCTTCGAGAGCTGTAGAGCCTGGCTGGTGCCCAGCGTACTCCTCGCAGCGCTTGATAAATGCATTACAGCCCTGCCCTGGCCGCAGGAGACGGGGCAACTATCATTATCCCTCATTTGTGAGGAAATTGAGGTACAGAGAGAGAACTGATCTGGTCCAACATCCAAGAGAGAATTAGCAGCAGAGCAGATTTGGGAGTTTCTGGGTCCAGCTTTTGCTGTAAGATCATATATTGTTTTTAATAGAGGAATGAGCAGGGGAGCTCAAATAAGTTTCCCTGATATTTTCCCCAATTCTGCAACAAGAAAATGCAGAAGAATTTTTTTCTTCTTACCAACTGCCTTTGGAGCTATCAGTAATTTCTGCAGAAAATAAAAATAATTCCTAGAAATTATCACAGTTAATAACGCAGAGGTTCTCTGTGCACCCCACCTTCCCCACTATGCAGACACACCTCTTTCCTGTAGGAAAGCACCTGGAAGCTTCAAGAACTTTTATGTTTTAAGTTTGGTTAGATCCAGATTCACTTGATGCAGCAACTTGAATGAAGACCAGCAGAGCCGCCCAGGCAGCCTGCCACCGCGTGTGGCTTCGTGACACTCGGGATAAGCATCGTCACAACCGAACACTCACCCCTCCCTCTTCTGCAGGGGCTACAGATCTCCTGGCTGTCTCTAGAAATGACGAGGAAAGCAGCTCGTCAAGATCAGAAGATGCTCAAACCCTCACGTAAAGCAGTATCAAAACCCTGTGCTGTGGATAACGTTATCAGATGTAATTAAGTTGTGCTCTGAACCCAACAGTGGTGTTAATATCTTGGGAATCACAAAACAAACTCATTTTTTTCAGCTGTCAAATCCCCAAGACAAAACCCTGAAGCAATTCCTTTGGCCTTTTACTGACCCGTTTTGCTGTTGGACCGCTCCCACAGCCTCTCCCCACTGCCACTGGTCTCAAAAAGCCAAGACGTTTCCTCTCCAGGAAACAATTCTCGTCCCGACAGAGAATTTCTGGATGTAAGGAAGCGTCCACCAGCCCTGGGCCACACACTGTGATTTCAGCCCAACACGGCACACACAGACCCTTCCCAAGGGGGGATTTCTCAGGTTCCTCGCGTGGAATCCCATGTGGTTTTATTCCTTATAGTAAACTGGACTTCAACTGTCTTCTCCATCTAGAGATTAAATTTAACCACTCAGGGTGTCCTACAAGGGGTCATTCTGTGCACATGGGACGAAAGACAGCAATTTATGAGGATCAAAACAAAACCAATCTGTTTCCTGACCTAAAAGCCAGTTCAAATCAACTTTTCTCCCCTGCTCCCCACCAAATACCCAAACTGTATCTGGACAGTCCTTTTTTGAAGCATCCTCTATAAGCAAGTGTTACAACGACAACAAGCGGACAAAGGGTTATAGTAGAAAATTTTCCATTACATGAGCCAAAGGATGGAAACCTGTTTTCTCATTTCATTTTTCTATTTGCTGCCAATTCCAAACACTATGACAAAGAGTCAGCTCATTAGACTTCTTCTTAGAAGTCTTAAGCCCTTATGTATGAAGTCAGTATTATCAGAGTCCATAAACTGCAGCTGAGGTACACAAAGGCAGCAGTCATGACACAACCCCAATTTAATCCAAATCAGGTTGCTACAGTCAAAGCAGCGTTTTGCAAACTGTTAATTAATTTTTAAAAGAATGGATTTAAGTGGGTTCTTCTCAATTAATAGCCTGCTTTAAGGAGACAAGCTAGAGAGGATTGTCCATTTTATTAATACAGCAATTTAACAGCTATTCAACATCTAACAACTTCTCATTAAAAGTCAACCCTCCCCCCCTTTTCCAGCAGATTAGCGACCCATTTGTCAGACACAATACGGCTTCATTAGCTTAAAAGTTCAGTTTCTGCTTTTCCACTGATTTGCTTTTATCCTTCCCAAGCTCCGAGGTGTTTTGACGCAGCGTTCCCAGCTGCAGGGGCACGCACAGCCCATCCCTACGACAGCCCGCCAGGAATCCCCGGTCTGCCTACGTGATGCTGCCCAAACACGAGGCAAAGGCTCATCACCTTGCCTGGAAGAGCACCCAAACGATCCTTTTCCCAACACCTCTTCCATCTAAGGAATACCAGTACCACCTCACAGCCCGCCTGGAATTGTTGCGGAAAAAGGGACACGCAGCAATTTCCACTTTTAACAGGAGTTCAGTTCTTACTACAACCTTGAAATTTCAAATTAAGCGTGGTCTTCACATATATAACGCATAAACAGATGCATTGTCCTGTGCGGTCATTTTAAGCAGCGAGGATGTCCCGCACCATCCTCGACACCCCTAAACCTGCACCCAGATGTCCTATGAGCACAGATAAAAGACACGCTAGCGGAGAAAAGCTCCTGTCAGAGCAACCCTAAAATAAATGAATAAATAAAGCCAGAAAAGCCCAGTGACTCCAGAAGGAAGGACTGAGCACTACCGAGCGCAGAGGCCAGCACCACGCCAGAGTGGTACGGCAGCCGCCCCGTGCTCCGCGTCTGGTCTCGTCACTGCGACCTCAGCGCAGGATTCTGTCTGCATGGACCACTCTGCAGATCAGAGCTCGAGGATGCCCATATGAAAAGATAACACAAACCGAAAGAGGTTACAGCTAAGGCTAATACCACCCAAAAGCTAAAGCAAACAAAAACATTCCAGTCTCAGCTTTATCTGCAAAAACTACTCAAGCTAAGAGCATAACAGCCATGCCCTGGCTTTAATGAGAGGAACACCTTTCCCCCAGTCCTGCTGCTGCGATCTTCAGGAACAAATACAGACATCAGCAGCAGGGGAAGTTCAGAATATATAAGGCATCTGTTTCCAAGAGAATATTTATCACGTCACGTGAGAGTAGCATTTTTAGCCAACTTGGCAGAAAATAGACAAGCTGCAAAGCTACCCTAGAAATACCAGCCATGATAACCACAAACAAGCAAAGCAAAGCATAAGCAACGGCAGCACTAACAATCCGTACTTTTAGTAACACTCTGCTGACTTTTTTAATTACATACACCACTTCTAAAAAATTTTCTCAGGTGTGTGATTTATATGTTTAGTTTTGTGACATGCAATTACGATACAAGCCATTCCTCATGGCTTCGGGGGTGATTTACTAACTTATTTCTCCCTCTCTACCTCTCTTCAGCACAGTACGACGAAGTTTCCAAATTCGGGAAGTCAGCTGCCCCCAACAGACACATTCATAACACTCCCAGCTGCAAGCAGGGCACCACGTCGTGATGGGATGAAGAAATCCTGGAGGGAGATGAGGAAGAAGACGACAAATTGCCATCGTGCATCAGCTCCATGGTCCATCTCCTGAGGGCTGTGCAAGGGGTGCTTTAAAGGATGCCCATAACTCTCACAAGCTGTTCGTTGTGTCCCACCTGCCCAGACCCCAGCCTGCTAGACACAGGGTTATGTGTCCCACTATAACATGCGGGATAAAGCTCTGTTTCCTACCAGGAGCAGTGATACTATCCAAGGAACAGCCAGGCAGCCAGAAGGAAAGTGAATCAGCGCATCGTTATTTAGGGACTGAGGAAACCTGGACCCCAGAGCAGACCATCAGCTTGCTCTCTGACCTCTCCTGGAGGCAATGCCTTGCAAGAACAAAGCAAGGAGGAGCAGAAAAAGGTCATTTGAAGCCGTGCTTCTTGTGTGACAATGTGTAACAGAGTAAGAGGTCCTTAAGCACTCTGCTGGTTGCTTTTCCCCTGAAGATGAGAGCTGTACCACAGCCTGGCCGCCTGCTCGTGCCTTCCACTCACCCACCAGAGCCCTTCGGGGCAATCAGACCGACAAAAGATCAGGAGAGAAACCACCAGGGGGGGGAAGTTGCAGGAGTCAACGGTTGTTAACATAAAACTTATTTTTGTCACTAAAATCAGCAAGAATGACTCACAATAGGCTCCGGGAACCTTGCTGATGAGTTTTATTGTTACACAGTCACTTGTCAACCTTAATTTTCAAAAATACCCTGAGTGACAATAACAACGAAAGACCATAACAGCCATAATTAGCTAACGGGAGAGAAAACGACCAAGTTCCAAGCTAACCAGAATTGCTGCTTCTAAAACTGCATCAGAGATGAGTGATGCAGTCAATCCCTGCCGACCACTGAAATTAGAACAGGAAAAAATCTAAGGGGACTGGCCATTATCTTCCACAAATTCAGCAACAAGATCCCAACAGCCCCATCAGGAGAAAGAACAGCCGCAAGCACCGTTCAGAGAACTGGCTTCGAGGAAGATTTACTGTTAAATACATTACCAGCATCTCCCACTTACAAAATAAATAGGTTCTAACGGTATCGAAACCAAGCAAATCATTCCCCCTTCTCAAGCACAAGTTAATGCTTTATTTTCCAGCAGGACTAAAGAAAAAAAAAGGGATGAGGCAAGCTTTGAAAATAACTTGCCAACTCACCGACGGCTCAATATATACGTTCTGGAAAGTTTTCCATTTTACACAACGGAAATCACTCTCTTGAAACGATCGAAAGCACCAGCAACACTGAGAAGCCGACGTGAAACTTGCTTCATTGACTTGGTCAATGGAAAGAGCGATGCGGAAAGCAGACGTGTTAAGCTAGCGCTCAAATTTAGGACAACCACTACTGCTTGTCAAAGCACTGGAGTTGGCTGGAATCTTTATTTAGGACTAAAGTCCAGTAGCTTCCCTCTGAACAGGAATAACATGGAAAATATTCCCCTTGTGCAGTTTATTTTGAGCTGAAAATATTTTCCAGTTTCATGCTGACAGACAGGATTGTACCTACATTGTGTTACAGAATAATGACCGAATTTTCAAAGCCTGTCACAGGGGAAAGCAGACAAAACTATGCTTTCCTCTTTGCAGAACTTGTTCCTGTAAAAGTTTTCACACTTTCAAAACAAGATCACGCGTGCCTTTAGCACACAAAGAATGAACAGAGCACAGCCATCCATCCCATCGATCATCCCAGGCAAGAGGAGATAATCAGATGAGCCAAACAGTTATAAATTGATGATATTAGAAGAAGAAAGTCATTTGCTCATATTCCTCTCCTTGGCAATCACCTCCAAGATTTTCAAAACAACGGAACAGCATCAGCCTCCCAAACACCTCCCAGTACTGAGGTCCAGCACCAGCAGAGGAGTCACGGCAACTGCCAGCACAGCCCACCCAACGCTCTTCAGCTGTGAAGGCATTGACGTTATTTCCAGATTAAAAGCCTTGTTCAACACAGAACCATCAGCTAGACAACACCACGTGGGGTTTTTTGTGAATGGCAAGTTGGTGGTTTCCTGGAACACAAGGTGCCTCAGTTTTTCCCCTAAGACGCCACTAGTCCTGTATGCGGAGCTAAAACATCTCCGCTGCCCAGCCTGGTGTTCTCAGGGTTGAGAAATACTGGAGGAAAGAGCGCTTTGACCCAAAATAAGCAGAGCTGAAAGAAACGTCAGCAGTTTTTATTTTAAAATGCTTTGTGCACAGACCCAGGAACACCCCCAGTTCCCTTTCAGCACGTACCAATTCTTCTGAAAAAGTGCGAGACACAAACTTTTCATTTGATAGAAACGTCCTTCTCAGGGTCAGCCCCAGAAGCCCTTCATCTCCACTCCCCAAACCAACATTCCCATTCCCTGGACCGCTCCATCACCCCCAGGGGACTGGTGACCGTAATGTCCACCATCAAGCCCACCTGCCAACATCTCCTTCTGATGCTTTTTGGCTTCATCTTCTCAGCTGCAGGAGATGGAGAAGGCATCTCTCTTGGATTTCCATTTCTGTAACTGGCACCCCCCCAGTTAGTGTCAAACACCCTCCGGCCCTTTCCTGAAGCACGATTCAGGCACAAAATCAGCACCAGCTCAGCAAAACCGAGAGTGACTGTGCCACGGTCATGAGGGTTACTGCACACCACCCAAACCCATGACATTTCCATAGAAACCACAGTGGGAAAGGAGAAAAGCCTCAAAAAGCTGACAGGAGAAAACACACATGGGGAAATGAGTAACTCTGGTGGGAAAATATACGTGTGTGAGGTCCTCCCCAGTTCCCCAGCAGCTCGGGCACTCAGGGGTAACGCCGTTAACACCATCGCTGATGCCAACAAAATTTTCAGGCTTCCTGATGGGAATAACCATGTTTTCCCTGGAGGGATATCTCAGGGGACATTATAAGCAGCTTGCTTCCCTGTTACTCAGAGATGTTCTTGTTAGTGTCACTAAACACAAAGGAACTTAACTTTTTTTTTTGTCGATTGAGTAAAACCTTCCAGAACGCTTTCCTCATTAGCAGGATCAATTAAGCACATAAATACTGCAATGTACAAGAAAAGCAATTGATCCTTTTGGTCCAACAAGCCTCCTTGCAGAGGAAAAACATTCAACAAAACCCCACATTACTACCAACAGCACAAAATTTCGGTTGTAAGCTAATAAGCCACTCCCAGCAAAAAAAAAAAAAAAGAGCTTAACTACATTCCACTACTCACTTGCCTAACCCAGAGAAGTGTTTTTGTGTGACATCAAAGAAAAGGAAAGAGAAAAAACCACCAGCCAGCAACGGCTTTTAAATAACGTGGGATGCTCTGCTCTTGCTCTGGGAATCTCAGCATATTCCAGCGCTTGGCAGAAGCCAGCGGCTCTGCCAGGGGAGACGCAACCGCGCACGGAAGGAGCTTGTTTGTTACAAACTGAATCATTCGGCAAGATGCCTGGTGCACCTCCAAACCCTTTCCAGGTAGAGGAATAACATCCACAGCTTGCCTGGTGCTAAGCTAAGTGACTACACCCTACATTACCTTTCTACAAAAGCCAGAAACGAAAGCCAAGGCAAACTCCAGGAGGTTTGGAAGCAAATCTGGCCACGAGCGCTCTTCAAAAGGTCAGAGATGTTTGGTTCAGGCTCGTTAGCTTAAAGAAAAACAAATTGTAGCGAGGCTGTCACCGGGACCGCACAGAAATTCCCACGACAAACACCATCTTCACGCAATAAAAAGCAAACCTGCTTTACCCTGGCAGGGCATGCAACACCGCACAGCAACATCGCCTGCCCCAGGCGCGCACACACTCAAATCGTGGGCAAGTGACACCGAGGAGCTCACGCCACTGAACTTTGCTGTTCCCCTGCTCAGCTTATACAAGCCCATGAATCGCACCAGCCGTCAAATAGGGAGTTTCAGGAGCAGGACCACGATGGGTGCGTCGTGCTCTCCTGCCGTGGTCGGGATGCTCCGAGCTGCTCGTGCCTGTTTTTCCCTTCGTAAGCTAAAGCCTTACCACGAGCATCTTTCATAGATAGCTCATGACTTTCTGCTTAGGGAAAAAAAAAAAAGATTGCTATTTGGGTCTTGACAAATACTTTAGTCTGATGGATGTGTTTTTTCTGGAATTAGTTTCTAAATAAATACTCTACCTACCACTTCATCAAAAGCAGAGACACTAACAAGTCAATACATTAAACAGTTTATCTTGTTAGAGGTTTTACAGCTACTTAATAGTGAGTTCTGGTAACTGCTGCCTGTATATGTTTATTATTGTAGGAGAATCTTTCAAAAAAATAGATTGTGTAATAGCATAACCCTTCCTTCCAGCTGCACAAAAATGCCATGCTCCAATCAATACCATTATTAGCAACAACCTAAAAAAAAAAAGATCAGAGGCTATAAAATACAGTAAAATACATTCTGAGAACAGCTTGACTGCACCCATATTTTATAGAAATCCTATTTAAAATTCTGACATGGAAAAAAAAAATAAATCAGATATACACAAAAAAGCAAATCTGGAGCAAACGTGTTGTTCTCTGACAAGCAGCATAATAAAAGTCGAACGGTAAACTAGAACCTGACCTTTAGGGGTCAGTCACATTTTCCATGTGCTGTTAAACATCCCTTGCAAAGGTGGCAGGGGATCAATTCATAAAAAAAAAAAACCTGTCGGTGTTCACACGAAATAACCGGGGGGAAATTATTATTTTACAAATCAGAGCAAATCTCCCANAAAAAAAAAAAGATCAGAGGCTATAAAATACAGTAAAATACATTCTGAGAACAGCTTGACTGCACCCATATTTTATAGAAATCCTATTTANGCATTTAGAGGTTTTATGCATCCCACAGAGTTTGTGCCTCTGAGAGCAGCCAGGCACTTGCACGGCAGGAAAGAACGAGCGTTCCTGCCTCCCCCAGCACAGAGGCACCCAAGGGCACGGCTGCCGAGTTCACAGAGCACGAGAAGAGCGTCAGCATTTCTTCAGCCAATAAAAACAAAAATCAAAACAAAGCTACAAATATAAACTCAACCTGTGAGCCTGCTGCATAGGGAACAAGCTGTTTGCCCTTCAGCTTTACTTACCTTCCTGAACAAAACGTCGTGAAAAGATGCTGAGATGGGGAAGCAAAGGTGCTGCCACCCTATCACCTGCACTGCGGAGCCACGGGGTTATCCCCCAGAGCCCCCAGCCCTTCAGCATCCCCAGCCCGTAACAAATCCAACGTTCAGGAATAATATCCGCTCATTAGAATTGCACATTAAACCAAAACAAACAGGTCCAGAATTTACATGCATTTAAAAAAAAAAAAAAAAAAAAAAAAAAAGGAAGCCCCACTGCTGCTTCTGCGTGCTTATTTCCCAAACGCTTGGAACATCTGCCTCACCAAGTCTATCCCAGGGCATACTTACTATTTATTCCCAGGCACATCTCAAACCACCCCCCTCTGCCGGAGCCGGCTGAAAACATGACCCTGCAGCCGCCCAGGCTGCAGTCCCAAGAGGGGACAAGGTGGCACAGGGCAGTGAGGATGCAGGTCCTGTGCGAGGCACCGGCCGTCCTCCCCTGCAAACGCTGCTTATCTCGCCTATGGCAAAGATTTCCTTCATTGGGCTTTTCTGGACTGAGGCTGCTCTCAATCCGCCTCGGGAAGATGAAGGGAGATCCAGAGGCATGGTGAGAAGCAGAGGTAATGAGGATGCTGAAAACCAAATCAAAAGGGAAATACAGCTTTTAAAGAGTCCCCCTCTATTAATCTCAGTCTGAGGGGTTAATAAAAATGTTTCTGTTCTAATGATCATCTTCGATGAGAAAACTCGGTACAGGGGAAAAAAAAAAATGGACTGAACAAGCAAGCAGCATTTCCATTTATTTCCATAGCTATGCCAGGCAAGATCACCTCTGCTACACGTTTCCAAGCATGACTTAAAAAATCAGAAGAGTCCCTAATTTAAATGGAAAAGAGGGATTTGAGACACTGCAGCCAGGCGGTGCTCCCCGTGCAGAGCAAATACAGCAACACTGTCACTCTGTTAGAAAAGTTGGGGTTTAGGGTTGGTTTTTCCAGGGATTTCAGTTTAATGGTACTTTTTTTTTTCTCTTTACCTTTCTGCCAGTTTCTCAAGAAGAAAACAAAGCAAACCTCTGACTAATCCTTAGCTTTGCCAGCTGACAAAAAAAAAAAAAAAAATCACTGCATTACCACAACGCGTTTAAAATAACAAGAAAATTACAATTTCTCTTTGAGGGAGGAGAAAATGTGAAGCACACACAGGTCCTCTGCCTTCTCCCCCGTCCCCGAGGCATCGCCCGCACCAATACCCGTAACGATGGGCTGGCGCTGCTCCCGGGGCTTCGGGGAAGGCTGTACAGCACGGCGATGCACGCTGACCGGGCAGAAAAACCCCGTTAAGGCAGAAAGAGAGAGAACTGCTGCTCTGCGATAACGGGAACCGCTGGGAGAAGTTGCCATGGAGAAAAGGGAACTGCCGAAGCGTCTTGAGGTACACGGTGCCGAGAGACGTTACAGCAAAGCCAGAGGGAATACAGAAGCAAATGGATTTAAATGCTCCTACAAACCTGAAGCTTCCAGACAAGAAATTACCAGTGATTACTAATAATATAATTTTCATGCAGCACTCATCAGCATGAACCAGTTCTGTCCTCACAACAAAGAGGAACAACAAAAGCCACAAACAGTTACCAAATTAGCTTATTAAGATCTCTGGGATTTTTTTTTTTTTTTTGAACCTTCATAACCATCAAAATTGGTCTGAATGAGCAAACACGATTACAATAAAAAGGGCCAGATATCTTCTGGACACGCAGCATCAGATACATCATCATCCTGCAGAAAGCACGCACCGAGCGAGCTCCCTTTCAAGGGAGAGAGGGCTGCTCCCCGGAGTCGCCCCACCCCACAGTGATGCTCCTCCGCTGGGATTGCTGCTGGACGGGAGGGATTTGGGAAGCTGTTATTCTGGTTTCAAACATGCTCCTCTCTAAAAGAGCACACACTTGGCAAATGGCAGATTGTCAGATCACAGTTCATGCAAAATAAACAAACAAACAAAAAAACCCATGCAAAAAAAACCCCAAAACACAAAAAAACCCAACAGCACAGTTCAGAGGTGGTAAGCAAGAGCCCCAAGGGTGCAGCTGGTTTTCCTCCTGTGTCCATCTCTATTTCCCATCACGGTACAGCCCCATAAGGCAGAAAGCCCAACCACGATCGGATACTCTCTTCGTTAACATCCTGGCACAGGCAGCCTGCCTATGGACCCATCCAGCAGGACACACACACGGCAAAAATTTAACCTCTAGGATGAGAAATCCACAAGGTCCCTATGCTGGCCTGGTGAGGAAGATGCAATCATCTCATCAGGAAGGTGAAACAAGTCCAGAAGAGAGGTGCAGGAGGACAGAGGAGGGCTCCATCCAGCTCTGCAGACCCTTCCCACCGCCTCTCGCCGGGACCTGGGGCTCTTTGGAGGGCATCGTCCCCAGCCAGCCGAGGACACAGCTCACTCCAGAGACATTTTTAGCACGAAGAAGGAAAGAGAGTGCCAGCTATCCTGTATTACTGCATCCACTCCGTTTCCAGAAGTTCAAACTCTATAATGACAGGTTCCTGGAAGAGCACTTCCAACCCAATTAGAGGACGTCTTGTGAGCACGCCCTTGGCAGGGAGAAGACCGTGCTGTGGAAAGACTCCTGACTGCACGAGCCAGGCCCTCGGTCATCCAGTCTCACCCTTTTAGCAAAGGTGAGAGGCAGGTGTTTTTTAAAAGCAACTTGCTCTTAAGTTTGTGTTTTGTGGTTGGGTTCTGGGTTGGTTGGTTGGTTTGGGGTTTTTTTTGGTTGGTTGGTTTTGGTTTTTTGGTTTTGGGGTTTTTTTTTTGGTTTGTTTGTTTGGTTTTTTTTTAATTATTTGGGAGTTTTTTTGCTTTGGTTTTCTCTCCCCCCCCCTTATTTCTTTAGAGTAGTAAAATGAATCGCTGTTTTTTCTCCTTTACCAACATGGGTTGTGCTGCTGAGAAAGCCCTTGCACCAGAGCAACACTCAACTCGATTACAGATGAAGCATGGACTCCGCTTTCCTTTGAGCAGGGAGGACAGAGACTCTAAGAAGCTTCACCCTACACTAACCAGCTTTGGCATCGCCCAGACACACTCGTTTAAGGAATTTTTATGCAGCGGAAGAAGATATTTTCCGCAGTGACAAATACTTTTACAGCTGCCCAACCTACAACACCCATTTGACAGCAGATTCAGCCCCTCCTTGGATTCATTCACGCTCTCCGAAACGTGCCCTTTAAAGGAGAGTGAGTTGTTCTTTTGCATTAAGCAAAGCTGCGTTAAAATGTTTGTTTCTGATGGCACAGGGAGACAGACACCGGGAGGAAACAAGCTGTGTCTGAAGAGCAGAATTTCTGGCAGATGGGTCAAGAGCAGCAGCTGCGCTCACAGAAAACACACGCGCCTTTCCATCCCTGGGGCTGCCATTTGGAAAACATCACGAGAGGCAGTTCATGGCAAGGGGAAAGGGACTATTTCAACAACAGGTGTCGGGATATTGTTCTCCTCAACCCTTCCAGTGGGTGCTGCAGATGGATGGCTCGTTGGGCAGGGAAAAGGACAACATTAATGAAGAGGCTGTACCAGCTCAGGACAGTTCCAAAAATATCGTAGAAATACGTTATCGTTACTGCAGCCTGACCACCACACGCGTGACAACAGCCCTTGATTGCCGGAGTCTGAGCTGAGCCTCTCCTGTCCTCAGCCAGGCTTGAATTTCCTTGGCAGCACTGGGGCTGTACATCAGGAGCATGTTTCTCTTCTCCCAGGGAGAGGGTAGGACTTACCTACCAAATGCACAAAGGATGGGAAAGGGGAGAACAAAAAAAAGGGACGTGTTTTGGCCTGTGCCTTTGACATGACGCAGATAGCTAGTACAGGGATGACCAAGGAAGACTGAACGTGAGCATGCAGAGCCCAAGTAGATTGAAATGAAAGAGTTAATAGCCAAACGACCAGGTTTCACAGTGCTCATGACACAACACTTTCTGCAGCTCCGCAGATCCTCTGTGAGTCAGCCAGGCAAGCTCAGCGAAGGCAAAAGGCTGCTGGTGGATTTACCAAACTGTGTCACGGAAAGAGCTACAGCTGCCTTATCTCTCTAACATTTCGGTGACGATAACGCGTGTGTGTGTTAGCTGCCTCCTGGAAACGCAGCTCGGGGTACTTTTATGCTTATTCTGCATTCAAACCAATGCATCCAATCTGTTATGCTAACAGAAGCTCCAGGCACCCAGCAGAAAACGAGAGCATCAACACTACCACCACGATTTGAACCGCCCTGGCCTCAGCAGGCCCTCTCTAGCCCTTCTTTCAAGATGTTTTAAGTGGGCAATTTTCCCCAGGTAGGGCCAGGGAGACCCAGGAATTGTTACAAGCAAAGCAAGTAAAGAGTTTACCAAATCCCTCATGCCAGTCACACTTAAAATGCTGCCCTAAGCACGCCAGAGGATAACAGGACCTAAATAATCACAGGATGGTTTGGGTTGGAAAGGACCTTAAAGACCATCCAGTCCCACCCCCTGCCATGGGCAGGGACACCTCCCACCAGCCCAGGTTGCCCAAAGCCTCATCCAGCCTGGCCTTGAACCCCTCCAGGGATGGGGCATCTACAACTTCCCTGGGCAACCTGTTTCAGCGTCTCAGTTGCCCCCAGGATCTTCCCATTGAAGGGCTGGGATGCACTTAGAGCCGCTGCCACACCACCACGAAGATGCAGCTTTGCTCCCTTGTGCCGGAGAGGATGGAGGGGGAGCACTCCTCTTCCAGAAGGGCACTACATGGTGAACAAGCACTCTTGTTTTCTCCTTTATAGCTCAGGGATACAGAGGAACACGAAGTGTGATGTGAACATCTGGTTTAGCAAACAGACACAGGAGGGCTGCAATAAGAGGAGGAAGAGCATTAGAGATAATCGCATCAAAGACGGAGCCAGTCCTGCGAGCCTTTTGCAAGTGAGGGCACTGAGGATTACTCCTGAAAAATCAGCCTGTTGGGGAGAAGAAAGCAGAGCAGCAGAAGGATCATTCAGCCAGCAACACTGATTATGAAGGAAAATAAATCACCATTCTATTGCAGGTGTCCTCAGCATCACTTCAAAAGATTACCCCTGCCGAAAGCACCTCTTCAGCCTGGCGAGATCAGCAGCGTTCAGATCACCTCTGAGCACCTCGCTGAACTTAATTCTGCGTGGCAAGTCCCGGACCAGAAATAAATACACCCTGACCCCCAGCGAGGCCAGCCATCAGAGAGCTGGAGCAGGAAAGCCGCTTGTTTCATCACGTATTCAACAGGGTCACCTCCTCCCAATTGTCATTCCGAGGACTCGCTCCTTTCAACTATTTGCTATTTATGCACATTGTTCATCCGAGCACGCCTCCGCCTTGTAAGCGCTCGGATAAGGCTCTATCCATAGAGAGCAGAGCTCGGAGAAGGATCCCAGCATCAGTCAGAGCTGTTGGGAGAGGGGAAATTGGACAGCAGGTACTGAGAGAAAAAGCCTGAGCTCGTGTCTTACATATTTAAACGACATCAACATGTCTTCAAAGCCTCTTTGGGTTTTTTTATGGTTTAGGGGGTTTTCTTTGGGTTTTTTTTTTCTTGGTTGGTTTTTGCTGGGTTCTTTTTTGGAAGGCTGCAGTTGCAAAGGTAAGATTCTTACAAAAAAAAGATCAAACAGATGTTCTTGTCGCAGCGGGAGAGTTAGAGGGTAGGGAGAGGCTGAATACC
>VZTO01024975.1:39883-62881 GCA_013400615.1 Syrrhaptes paradoxus | reverse complement strand
AAATAAATAAATAAAGCAATGTGGGAGAAAATAAAGTGTACCAATAAAAACTGACAGTAAAAAGCATAAAATCAAGCTATTTATACAATCATATCCATCACCTAGACAGCACCACTTAAGATTTTTTTTTTTTTTGTAAAGAAAATCTACAATGTGTTTAGTCATTTTGTTCGTGTGTCAGGCTTTTATAATACTGAGTCAGTTGTAAGTGCAAGACTGCCCCACCACTAGAAACCAAAACACAATCATAGCAAAATCCAGGCTAGACTTGATTGGGTTTTTTTTATATATGTATATATATATATATATATAAACTAGCATGCAGCCAATATTAAAACTGAAAAAACAGTGAGGTTAGTAAAACAAAACAAAAAAAAATCAATTAAATAAAATGAGCTCAAGCACAGATTGGGTGATGCATTTCACATGTAAACTAACAAAAATACTAAGATGTTAGAATGAAACAGGCCTAGCAATAAGTTAACAGCAAGGAACCATTAGTGCATGTAGGGGAAACAATAAGCATAATGTCTCATCTTCCTAAAAAAAAAAAAATTTTCAGAATAAGTGGAAAAATACTGATGCAGCAATTAAGTGTCAGCTGTTGAAATCGGGGCCGAGCAGGGCTCTGTGTGTTCGTTATGTTTTGATGCAAGATTTCTTCCCCCAAAGAACGGGAGCGCTGACAGCACCCTCGCAACCATCCCAAGCTGCCAGCGTGTCCCCTACTGACCAGTTTACCCAGTTACTAGCAGTGACCAACTGTCAGCTCCCCAAAGAAGGGCTCTCAGTTAGGAACATGTTCACCTTCTAATCATTAAAAAAATTGAAAATTCAGGTATGTGTTGGTTCATTATTAATGGTCATAAGGCAAACCACAACTGAAGGTATCAGGGAAATACCCTGAACTGGAACAGGCTGTGAATCCCTAACACTGAGGGGTGATAGAATCTTAAAAATATGGATCTATACGCTGCAGGCTTCTTTCATTAAATAACCAAGTCCTCAACAGAAATCACAATAGTGGTTTGCTTTTTTTTTTTTTTCTTCCCCACTTGCTCCACACTGAAGAAAATGACCACATGGTTTGCAGAATTCCAGTGAATCCGTTTGAAAGACAGAATCTTCCCAAAGATATTGGCTGCATGGATGCATTTCTCCTCAAAAAGGCTATCAGGTATAATTTTTTTAATTTTTTCCTTCTATACTGATAAAACAAGTTATTCCATCTCTCTGTGTTTTGTGTACACCTTTCGCACACTACTGGCTCTCCCCCAGGACATAATTAGGGCGACACGAAAAAAATAAATTAAAAAAGGAGAAGTAAGGAAATGTCTGCTTATAAAAGCTTAAATCAGTATATGCAAAAAAAAAAATTTAAAAAAAAAGAAAAAAATGAACAAATATGGATTCCAACCACAAACACCATGGAGAAGACTATTGGTTTGGAAGCGTAGGAAAACTTACCTGCCAACAACTCTGCTGCAGACCGCTCTCCAACGGCCTCAGCAACTGCACAGCGCCTCAAGCAAAGGGGCCCCAAGCTCAGAGGTTTTGGGGACAACGCACTAATTGTGGGGTTTGGGGGCAACACACTAATTGTGGGGTTTGGGGGCAACACACTAATTGTCCTACCATTAGCATCGCAACTGATTCTGACACAGGGTTATCGAATCCGATTTGAAAAGCCGGTGCTGACAAAAATGGCTGCATTAAAAAAAAAAAAAAAGGACAAGGAATACTTCGCAATCTTTTTGCTAAGGAGATGAGACATTGTGCTGACTGTGTTGTGTTATGAATGCACTAAAATAAACAGACAGATGAAGCAGTACGCTATTTCCAAAAGCAGTGCAAGTGGAGTGAAAGCATTTCCATACGAACCTGGCTTTAAAAACTGGGCTGTCAAAAGAACAGTTAAATGTAACACAAAGTAAGAAACTGTCCAATCACTAATGGTAGTTTTTTTTCTTTTGCTTTGTTTTCAATTCACTGCTTGCAAGTAATGTATTTATTAAAGAAGAGTGAAAGCATAAAATAAATTCAACAAGTCAAGACCAGCTGGGAGGTTCAAGAGCGGTGTGTTGTGACTGACACAGTGAAGGGGGAAACAAATGTTAAAGGGAAAAAAAGAAAAATTTAGAAGGGTTATACACATTAGCACGACTTTTACAAAACCACTCAAGAGGATGGTTGCACATTGTTTGACATAAATTGGAATTACGCCTGAAGAATATCCTGTCTCGGTTCCCAGGAAGGGGATATTTTCTTCCCCGGATCACTTCCATTTGTTTGCTTTAGCAGTGAAACGACTTCTTAATTTTAAATATTGCAGTGGAGCATCTTCTGTTTCACTGAACAGGGAAAACAACCCTGAGAGTTTAATATTAACATTTGAGTTTGGACCTAGTCATTCGTCTGCTCATTTCTACCCACATTCCACCTCCTCCGTTTCAGATCACCACCACTGACCTCTCGCAGGGGTGGACTGCCAGGGCTGCTCTTCAGCGTAAATGCTGCCCTAAAAATTAAATTATGGGCGGCCAGGCTTGCTCGGCTCCCACGCGAGAGCCATCCTGCAAAGCCTGGGGAGTAGCCGGGGCTATCAGGACCAAAATTTGGCACGAGGCAGCAAACACTGCAACAGCTGGGAGGTTTTTTTCCAATTGCATTTTTAAGTGAAAGTTCTGTTGAAGTATGGAATCTGTCACATCAAGATGATGTCCTTTTTTTACACCAAACTTCCTGTCGATGTCAAGAACGGTCATTCCTTTTGAACAAAGTATCCACATCCAATTTTCCTACAGGAAGAGCTGCAGTGATCTACAAACACCAGCAGCAGCCCAAGGAGGAAATCCCCCGTTTCTCAGAGGGGAGCTGGCGTCAGTCTCCTCACTTTCCTGCGCTATCACTTTGGAGCTCCTTGTGTTCCAGCCACAAGAATAATTATCAAGGCACCCGAGAGGTGTGAGTGACCAAGCAAGCTCTCATTTACAGCCAAGCTACTCCCAGCAGCAGCACTGTCTGGCTGGGCAAACGGTCACGGAGACAGCGCTGGACACCGGACTGCGGGATGCTCAGCGTGGGGCAGAGCGGGTTGGCAGGCTGTGATGGAAGAGTTCACACCTCCCAGCACTACTCTCACCTCTTTGGAGCTGTCAGCAGTGACCATCTTTATTTACAGATGGGGAACTTTGTGTTACAGGTGAAGCATAACTTTTCTAAAAGCACACTGGAAATGTAAAGGTCTTGACTCCACCAAACCGCCATGGGAGCCGGCTAAGCTACTCTGGAAAATCTCATCCCAAGCGATCTTCTCCACCAGCTCAAACTGGCCTCCCCAGGTCCCCATCCTGCGCCCTGACAAACATCCTTGATTGCTTTCCATGGGTATCAGCGATTGCTGATCAGGATATCCCCAGCACAAATTTCTGACAAAAGTCCTGGCCAATAGAAAAAAAATCTGCATACAATGAAAAATGTGTGTGAGAACTGACAGGTTTTGATGATGATGTACGTGGATATAATCCGGATCGAGCTGCATCACGGATAAACCAAACACCAGTTTTGCCTAATACCAGTTCTCCGTAAGATCTCCACGTCACCCCACCTATTGCGATCACATCGCTCGTCTCTCAGCGTCGGCAGGAACCATTCGTCTCTTGAGTGGATTGTAAGCAGTGCTGACTGTGTATCGAGGAATTCAGAAGCAAGGATCGGATGCTACTGGGTGAACCCATGCAAACAAGAGGTTGAAAAGATTCCCAAAACAAAACCTATAGCTCACTACAGATGACACAATGAAGACTAGAGAGAAAAGCCAAATAGTAATGCTACACCATTCAGCTTCAAGAAGCACATTATTTATAGCGCTGTCCACATATGGCTACTGCTAAATGTCAAATCAGCAGCCTCATCAAATGACACTTTGGAACTAGTGGAGTCCACAGATCTGTACAGATATACAGTGCGACAAAACCCAGCCTCAGCTCCAACACTCCTCTGCAACAGCCTGCCATCCTCAAACAACTACCGACTGGAGCCTGAAACCTCGTGCGGCTCAAGGACCTCCCCGTGGAACTGAGCAGAGTTAGAGAGGAGGGGAAAGGACGTTTGTTAGTTATGACAAGGACAAACTAACAAGCTGCGGAATAAGTGGGTGATACGCAGTCTCGCCTCCAACCTGCGCCGGCGACAGCTTGGTTCGACTCCCTGACACTGCGCGCTGCCTGCTCGGGGAAAGGGCTGCTCTCGCTATCTCCTACTTGAGCTTACTGCTGGGACAAAGAAAACCATCAATTCACAGCAACTAGGTTCTGTAAACAGGTAGAAATAAGGAATTAAGGTGAAGAAAATCTGGATTCTATTAAAGCTGCAATACTTTGTGACTTCCCATTCGAGTATCTGAACTCAGTGCACTTAAAAATATTTTCAAACAAACGCATGCAGGGTCTCGAATTTGCAAAGGGTTAAGTGCTCTGATTTTTCAAGGGCACCAGCTACCAGTGGTTCCACTGATGTGAGCAGCCAGTGGCAGTGCAGCATCTTCCAAACCAGAACAAAAAAAAAAATGTGGGGAAAAAAAACCAAATCAGTATTTGCAGCTACGAAGAGTCCATTGATAGAAAATATTTTCTTCAGTTTAGTAATGGAAAATAGCTGGCTTCTGGTTTAGGCTGCGTACGTCCACCAGCTCGTGTCAGCTCTATTTTCCATAAATGTACTCTGGTTATAGTCGCATGTTTCAGTCCAGACATCTTTGGCCTAAACAAGCTGTACAAAGCAGGATTTCCCCAGGAACAAATCTACTAGTACACTAATTGAGGAGACATTTCAACATTGTAATGATCTGTAGACTCCCAAACCTATTTTTCCAGCCACCTTTGAGTTGCATGCTGTAGCAGTACAGTCAGCACCTCTCAACAGATAATGCTGCAGAGACGGATCTCACTTCCGCGGTGATCGGCAAACGTACACTTCAAGCGAAACCCCCTGCCCCTAGGATTTCCAAATGCAAGCTACTTCCAGTCTTTAAAGCTTCTTCATGTTACTGAGAAGATGAGAAGCTGCAAGCAGCACATTTTAAGGTAATAGACCTAATCTAACTCTTCAGTCTGGAGAATAATCAAACTTTAAACTGGGAAGTGCTTTGATGTGCAGTTGTTATAAACACCCTTCCTGGCACAATGACATTTGTCATCCAAACTATTTCCATAATGTGAAGCAGAGGCTCTTACTCATTCCTCTGAGCAGATTCCTTTTTAAAGGTCACTTGAATTGCTAACAGAGAACTGGTGAAGGATTATAAAACAATTTGCGAATAAATGGTAAATATCGCAAATATTTAGATGTGTGGTATTTGCAAATTATATACTTGCCCTTACTCCTCGCTCAGTTTCAGTTGAAGGACGTTACCCACTTCTAGGTGAGCAAACACAAAAAATAAGGCAGAAAAGGCAGTACGAACACACTTTCCTAGTGAGAAATCTTGCAGGAGAGGTACACCCCTGAACTCTGACAAGACAACCATTCCTTCTTTTAATGTGTGTCATTTACCAATTTAAAAAGCACACAGGTCAAACAGCGTGGGAGCTGCTCCAGGTGTCAGGAAACTTGACAAAATTATTTATGCTTCCCAGCTACAGATTTTAAGAACCAACAATATACTTAATGGAGACGATGTGAAGATTAACCTTAAAAGTGACCGGTTTGTTTCTGACCGATGTTTCTGACACTGGGCTTGTTCATGAGACAAAAAAAAACCAACCCACCCCACGCATCAGCTGGAGCTTTCACTGGCACATGAAGCCAGCTCAAGTGTGCTCTGACACAGGGCACAGCCGATGGGACAGCACAGAACACGCACTTACTGAGTTCTGTGGCTCCTTCCAAGAGTTTAACGTCCCAGGCTAGCGATGTTATACCTCAAATGCTTGTTTCTCTTATTACAGCCAAAAGAGTGAAGCAAACTGGATTTTAAAATAAGAACAATTTGAGGTTTTAACTCTTTCTCCTCCCAAAGCAGTAAGCCATTCTCTTGGCTGCTTTCAGATTTAACCAGGAGGCTGAACTGTGCGTATTAAAACCTAACAGAAAGTTGTAAAGATGAATAATGACTCGATATCTGGACGGTGATATATTACATGAATAAAATATTAAAGCTGTAACTGAATTGCATTTTTCTGCTGCAGCTGAACATTAAGCAAACCGCAGGGAAGCGGTGCACCTGCAGATGATCCACGCTGCACTGTGGGTCTGCGTGCCCGTGGCTGCGGCTCCAGTGTAATCGTTGATGTTTTACACTCCTGGAGGCATCGCTCCCTTCACAACACCAGGGAGATGTCACCTGGGACCACTTCCACTCCTCTGCTTGGGAAAACACTTCTAGAAATCAGCTAAGGAGCCTCGTCTAAGTAATATTTGGATTATTTTTAAATGCTAACTTCCAGCCTGGCACAGAGTAGGCTACCAGCAATTATTTCTCGTTATATTTACATCAGGAAACAAGCTTGGCATTTTAATTAAAATCCCCACATCGCACCGTAAGATCGAAGTATTCAGGAGAAGGTTGAATACGAATTCCCATCTCTGCAGCATTATCTCATGCGTCATCAATTACTGCCATGCCTAAATCTAGCATCATGCCAGCACATTAAGACAGTAGGTACTATATGCAGTGTTCACTGGACCAGAAGAACAGAAATAAAGAAAGGGGAAAGGAAACCCTAGAGAAGAAATTAAAAAAGGCAGACCGTGCAATACAAACCAGATCATGGCTGCTTAGCTAATATGGGCCAACTGCTGCGGAAGAAAAATGTCGAACACCCCAAGTTGTGTAAATTTTTGGTAAACATCTAACACACACACACACAAACACACACAACACCAACCTACACACGAATGAAAAATATTGATCTTTTGCTAACACTCATTTCTCCTAAGTGCAGACTAATGCGAAGAAACTTTAATGGAGAACTTAAATTATTAACAGGGAAAAGAAACAGTTGAGAAGTACTTTCTTAACAAAAATCAGAACACTACTAAGTGACCCTCGCTTACCGAAACTGCAAACGGAACTAAGCTAAAGCTGAGCGCCGAACTCAGCTCCCGTTCAGGCTGAACAAGCTGTTGTGCCTAAGACTAGCAGAAGACGCTTTGCAACGAGAAAAATTTAAAAGCTACAAAAAGTCTAAAAAGGTAAAACTAAACAAAACTTAACTTTTCCCCATTTTATGGCTGTACTCTCCAGACCTGATTCAGAGTAATAAAGAAACTCACAGGGCAGTTTCAGATTCTCAGGGAAGGACTGCTCAACTAACTCTGCAATGCATCCGTGCTCCCAAAGTGCCAGACGGCATCCTAACCCTCTGCTTTAACACACCAGGGGTTTTACAAAAGCAAAAACTAAAAAAGAATCAAAATACACTTTACTACACTACCCCATCAGGTTTGCATATGAATTCGAACTGATTCAACTAAAAGTATAAAAACTTAACAAAATAAACATCTATGAAAGAATGTATTGCTTCGAATAATTTCTGCAATATCACCTTGAACTAAAATTTAAAGTCACCTATAGTTTTAGGAGAACTGCTTCAAAATTAAATCCCAGACCCACTTAATCTCAGCATGCAATTTACCACAAAAAATTAACCCTGTGCTGACGAGCCGACGCCCACTCCTATCCACTTTGTCTGCATTCACATCAAGTACCATCCGATCACGGCCTAATTTGTGGTGGGTTGATGATGCTGATAAGTATTTATCTTACCGATTCTATAGGCTTGTCTAGAGACGCCTGCTCTATCTCCAGGTGCCCTTCTTCATACTGATCAAAGTGATTGCCCTGGAAAAGAAAAGGAGGGTTAGCTCTACGGCAGAGAACACTCTTCCAGCAGTTTAGTTTCAAGATTCAAGTTTGTACAAGGTGTCAGATTTTATACCATTTTGCTAGCAAAACTAATTTATCAAACATAGGCTCTTCTTCCGTATGTAGGCTGTGAGAAAAAAAAAAAATATTTGAAAAACTAAGCCAATCTGATGATAATCATAAACTACCGAAGCAGGCAAAATATCAAACATTGATTATGACAATACTTTGGGGTTTTTCTCTTTAGCAAGTCTATGAAAACACTGACCATGAGCACCAGTGCTGGCTTTAAAACCAGACAGGACGAGAAGCAGAAGGAATTCACCCCACCACCACTATGAAGGGGTTATTGTTGTCTTTTCTCTTCTCAACAAGAGCAAGGCTTTCCTGGCAGCGGGAAACCCAAATTGCTTGAGGCATCCATATAACTTCACACACCTTACGTCAACAAAAAACCCACAGCGGCACCAAATGAAACCTCTCCCTGTGCCCACAGCACTCGTTCACAGTCTGGAACAGCCCTTTCCTTGAATCTAGGCGGCTGCACCGTGAACCGTTAGTGGAAGCGATCCTCCAAGGTGTAAGAAAGCCGTTAACTTCAACCCCCAGCAGCCAGCTGACCCCACAGCCGCACAAGCACACAGATCACCGGGATGCACACAGCTTATTCCCAACATACCAGCTGAAAGCATTTGTGAGCACAGGACCTAAAACCGCTACACAAAAATATACAGGACTGAGGAACATGGCAAAGGAGAGAGAGACAGACTGAGAGATCACACAGGGAAGCGCACTAATGAAGTGTGCAGATACTCACACAGCAAAGAAAATGCAGGAAAAATTATAAAGCCAAGCACCTCGCTTCCTTACATTCCCAGAGCAACCCCATGAAACATCTTCAGTCCCATGGACTGGCCACAGACAATAATGAAAGCAGACAGGAACATTAACTAGGATGATTATTACCGCGTACGGTGCCCAGCCTCCAGCAATGTAGATCACACACACCTCTGGATTGCCCATTCCTGCCCAGGGCAGCCTCTCCCCTGCCCCACGGTGCCACGTACACAAACAGCAGCCACTGGGACAGAGACGAACTACCCTCCTCCAGCACCTGCTACGGCAAATCTGCTCTTCCTGTGCTTTTGCCGAGACATAAGCGTACAGGGCTCAGGGGGTAGGTAGGCCAACAGCAGCCTCCGTCCTCCAGAATAACTGTTGGTGCTGGAACACAAATGGCCATTTCGGGGGGCGGAAATCTCTGTTGTAATTTCAGAAGTTTGTGAAACCTCAAATTCCTCAAACTGCAAACATGGTGAACCATTTCTGGCCATTCAACAGGTCAGTGGTGCAGCACTAACATCCCCCATCACTAGCACAGACCTGGAAAGGCAAAAAAATCTGACTTTGTAGTTGCAGACTCAAAAGCAAACAGGAGAGGTGCCTGCAGCTGAGATCAGCACTAAAGCCATTGAAGGGGGTCACTTCCACGGGCTCTCCTGCGTTCTCTGGGCACTGCTCAGCGCCACAGCCCCATGAAACCCCGGGAGGTGCTCAGGTCTTGGCTGTCACCCCCCTTCCTTCCCCAGGCCCCGCAGTGCCACCGAAATCCTTCTGACTGCCCGGCCAGCACCACAGACCTGGCAGTTTTTATTTGCATCCCAGCTCTGCAATGACTTTGAGCAGGAACACCTCGCACTGCTGCCAAGAGAAACACGTTGTCACCCTCCTCCTTTCTACCAACACCAACTATTCCTTCTGCAAGAATTTTAATGAAAGCCAGCATGAGAAAGAGCAAATTACAGTTGTAACGGACTGCCTGTTGGAATTTTACAGGCCAGGCACCAGCCTCCAAAAATCCTCTGGAACAAGTGTTCATACCCAGTGATGCAAATCTGCAAGAGACCATCTTGACACGAACCTGTTGCCAAGAGAACGTGCTTTGATGCCGGTGCCCCAACTGCCAGCCCGTACATCATCTGCAGTCCGCAGCGATAATTTGCCCAGGCCACGCTCTGCTCCCAGTCCTCTTCTTTCCCACGGCCTCTCCAGAGCAAATCTGAGGCTTAATCTGCAGGCAACAATCCACTCCCATCCTTNTTTTTTTTTTTTTTTTTGGACAGTCTTCAAGGAACAAGCTGAAGGCAAACTTACCGTGCACATGCAGTCGTTGCGCTGCTTAAAAAACCTGGTAATTGTTGGAGACATGCACAGGGTAGATGCACAGACTGTATACGTGTGTGCTGTGGAGTCAGGGAGCCCAGCACGGAGAAGAAAACACAAAACCTGCCCCAACAGCAGAAGGACACGGCCCAGCCTCCCCAAAAGTATTGCCCAAGAGAACAAAAGCCGTCAAGAGTGCACACGCTGTTAATGAATTTGCACGGCTGAATGCTAGCGAAAACACGTCACTAAAACTTCATTTATAAGAGTATTACATCCACACAACATTTAGTTAAACACTTGAAATACTCTCAGCAGAAACAAAGCCACACTTCCCCCTGTCTGCTTCCACAACGTGATTTGCTGCCTGCAGATAGCTCAGAATACGCCAACGAACCTACCTGCAGCTGGCAAAATATTCCTGCCTACTCACCATCCCTTCGGCACACTGCCTGCTGAGACATTTAGAATTGTTTTGACAAAGGCAAGGGTCAATTCCGGTTTGAGAGCACACCTTGCTGATCTGAAGCTTTACAACTCGATTTTTCTGTGCTTAAAGCCAACGTCTCCTTCCAGAAACTATACAAGAGACCGAACACTCACCGTGACACAGACAAATGCAAAGAAAGCCATTCTCTCTGAGTTCCAGCAACCACACTATGATCCAATTATATATTTTGTGTTTTACTTAAAATATATATCTACTTTTGGGGGTTTATTTTATATATATTTGGGTGGGTAATATATATTTTTGGAGGGTTTTGTTTTATTTTATATATACATTTGGGGATTATTGTACATGTATATATTAGGGGATTATTTCATATATATATATTTGGGGATTATTATCTACTTTTTCTCTACTTTGGGTTTATTGTTACTGGTAACTGGGGAGAGTTGCTTGTTTTTACAAATAACAGCAATAGTAACACTAGAGCTTTGGAAACAGGCAGGGTGCTTCCCATCACCTTGGACTCCTGGCACCCAAATGCCCCCGAGCCCAGGGGAAGGAGCCCTGTGGGATGCCGACAAAGCGCTCGCTGTGTTAGGAAGCTGAGCTATAGGCTTGGTGATTGAAGGCATCAGAATAACAGAGTGTCCAAACTGAGCTGAAATCAATACTCATCACTGAGACTGGTCTGTGTTTATCAATACTTAGGACAAATGATAAAGGAATAATTTGCCTTCCACCATAAAGTAGCTCACCCTGGAAAAAAGCAAGGGGGTAATCCCACGGTCATACTGAGGTCACATTTATGAGCGTGTTCAGCCTGACGGTGCCTAATGAGCAAGGAGAAAAACGGCTCTGGCTTCCAGGGCCGTGACAAGCAGCTCGTTAGGGCGATGATGTCGGCCATCGTGGCAAACACAGGAGCTGGGACTCTGTGGGGCTGGAGGCAGCACAGCCTGTCCCTTGGCTTCTTCATCCCTGGAGCTGGCTAAGGGACAAGTTGGGGGGAACTCCATCTGTTTTCCTTCTTTTCCAATCCTTCACTCTGGCACATCAAATGGATTCATATAACCACTTTGTTTTGCTGTATCTCAAGACAATGAATCAGAGGAAGACAAAATACTTTTAACATTTAAATCTAACAGTTAATTAAACCCTAAATGTTGAATCTGTTGAGAATAAACTACATTTTTGGCAAACACGAACTGTAAGCACAGACCACATGTTAATGATTTTGATCTGTGCCTTCTGCAGACTTCGGGGATGCTTCCCTCCTCAGAGCTAACCTTTAAGTGAAAAGAATAATTCAATCCCTACAAAATGGAGACCAGGCCATAAAACAGCAGCTGCATGAAAACCAGCACTATCCAAAACCCACTCCCAGACTCTCCCCTGTACGACTGTTACACAGTCAAACCCTGGCCCCGTTAGCAAATGACAAAGTCCCTGCCCACTCCCGTGGACACAGATTTCAGGGCTGAACGCAGAGCCCTTCTCCCTCTCCCCCTTTGCCCTCCGTTTGCAAGCTGCCTGCCTTCCTCACTTCTGCTTTGTGAACCAAGACGTGTCGCACCGCCTGTATCGCTTTCTTACAGCTGCTACCTCCACCCTCAAACAGCCGAACAAACAAGATGAGAGGCTTCCATTTAAGCATCATTTATTGCTCTCGCTTTTGTGCTACAACAAATGCTCCGCCGCCAGGTGCTTCACTACAAGCACACTGAAATTCAATATATTTTACTACTCGGATGAGAAGCAAGGACAAGCACTCAACATCTAAACATTCCTGATTATACACCACACACACCATTTAGTTTCCTTATTGCATTCACCTCCAGGAGGCAATACGTTTGCGTCCTGTAATTTTTTGTACAGTATCATCTGAACTCTGGCCACCCACCCATTGTGGTTACTCACAGGCACGTCCTCTCCTCCTTCTTTACACAAAGCTCTTTGCCAGACTTTAGGACTTGGAGCCCTCACGCACTTAACCGCTGAGTTATGAATTCAGCATTTGAGAACTCAACGAACAAAAGCTGCCTCCGTGCAGGATTTGAGCCCCTTATTCTCCCTTATTTGGGCTGTAAACACTTCAGAGCTCCAGCCCAACAAATGCCGTTTTGTCCAAGGTTACACATAGCAGAGTCACCGCATTTTCTGAAACAATTCAAATTAAATAGCTAAGGGGAAAGAGTACTGCTGTTTCTTTCTTTCTTACAAGGTCCCAAACACTTCAGTGAGACCGAGGCAGTATTATTTTTTAAAAATTTAAGAACTTAATCATGCTTTCATCCCAAAATCTTTAGTGGCAAGAATTGTGGCCAATAAATGGCTCAGTGCAAGTGAGATGAATTGTTGATTTAAGCCTATTTATCAGAGTAAGTTTTGTATCACAGAATTCATTCTCTCCTCTACACAAAGCACCTTTTCATGAAGATGGGCAAAGCCAAGGCATCTAAGGACACACAGAAATTACTAGGGGGGGGAGAGAACCCTTTTGAAAGCAACTTCACAACTACAAGGCAGAAGAAAGATACGCTCCCTCCTCCCCTCTCAGCCCCTGAGAGGGTGTACCCAAAACCAGACCTCACCTCCGAGCACCGCATTTTCTGAGTCACCTACAGCATCACCGACACAAGCAGGAGAGAACAATTAGCCACTTCGGCTGCTTCAAGGCTATCAGCCCTCCCTGGATATTAATTACCAGCCTGCTCTTTACAGTCCGTCCCAGCACGGAGGATATTAAGATGTCAGCACGCAGAATACACTCTATGAAGTGCACATTCCTGATGGGAATTAGCAGTTTCTGTTATGAACGTTATCCACGGATTATTTCAAAAGAAAAGTCAGTGTGGCAGTCTGCATTTCAGTAGCCAAGCCAAACCTTGAAACACGGCTCTCATGCGGAGACAGGAGAAAACGGCAACAAAAGAGGAGTATAATGGAGACGTGAAAGCAATGGTTTCCTTTCAGAACGCCTTCATTCAGCTGTCCTTTCTGTTAGGGCTCAACAAGAGAGCTCAGTTACACCAGCGTCATTATTATTATGAAAGAAGATGATGTAAGCTACAAAACCCAACAAAAGTCAGATACCAAGAGCTGAGAATAAGAATTACCTGGGGAAATAAGAGTAAAATAAGAGAAGACTCCAGCATAAAACC
Organism: Syrrhaptes paradoxus; assembly: GCA_013400615.1. Lineage (NCBI taxonomy): Eukaryota > Metazoa > Chordata > Aves > Pterocliformes > Pteroclidae > Syrrhaptes > Syrrhaptes paradoxus. The sequence goes on along the minus strand of VZTO01024975.1, from coordinate 49,239 downwards.
TACACCTAACAGCACTGAAACCAGTGATGACTGGGGAGGAACATGCAGAAAGCAGCTGCTGAGATGTCAAAGCTGAAACAATCTATTTATGTCCAGACTGAATTTCAGGACCAGCTTGGGAAGGTGCACAGAAACACAAAGAAAGTAATTTAGCAGAAAAGCCTCACTATACAGTATTTCTTAAACGCACTGGAAAAGAGCACAGTGTGATCACGACTGCTTAACTGCACTTGAAAAGAGCCCAGTGTGCTCCTTAGATATCAAAAAATTAGTTTTACATTGGTAGAATATCAGGAAAAGACTCAAAAAAATAACATTTCTACTGCATTGACTTTAGAAAATGGAATTTTAAAACATTAAAGCATATCAGCACCACTTGGGCATATTCTATTTATCCATCAATTCAATTATAAACCTTATACTCACAAAAATATTAAGTCAAGCCATAAAATTCAGGGTTGTTACCCATAAGTGCCACTTTAAAACATTTAACCAAGCCCCTCCCCCTTCCTGAGAGCTCTCAAGGCTGTAAAACAGCAGCTCAGACATCAGGAATATCTCAAAAGAGAAGTGAGTACCTACAAAAAAGGCCATTTTTGGTGTAGATAAAGCCAGGGCAGGCTGCATTAGCTACAAATCACAGACTACGCTGCAGGGCCGCCGGGTCTGTGCTCCCGCGGCTGGAAGCCCAGCTGACATTTCCCAGAGCCGCCAGGGATGGGTCAGCACAGATGCAAGGTCTCAACGGTTGAGCAAAGGAAACCGAAGCAGCATCTGAACACGAGCGAGCAAATGTCACCTCGTCAAAATCCTCACTGCCTGCACACGTGTGGCGCCTTCACAGATCAAGAGAAATGAACTCCAGTAACTCCAGAAGCAAATATCCTATTAAATTTAAAATTTTCATTTTTAAAGGAGGAGATTGAGCAGTTATGAGACCTTCAGGAGGACAAGGCACCTTANTGCATTCTGCATCATTTTCTTTTTAAAAATCTTTCCACCTTGATCAGCTGTTACCAGACCTGCTGGTTCTGCAGAGCCATGAACTTGACTGACCCACCTCTGCTCCACGGCCCGAAGGTGGCACATACCACCCCGGGCAGCTATAGAGTTACACGCGGGAAAGAGACAGGAGAAAAAACACCAACTGTGGGCAAAGATCAAATACGAAAGGTTTAAGTGACAAGGTCTGCTCGTAGTACCTCTTATTTTGTTGATTTGTGCGGCTCTATCAACTCCATCATCTGCTGACTTCACCAGTAAACTTCAGCCAACACAGATGGGAGAGGGAAGGTGTTAAAACCGGATCCAGCTCACTGTAACTAATCAACTGTTTATTACACACAATCAAAACAGAACGGGTTTATAATTTCTCCCCGAGATCCATACGAGACCCTACGCACGCCGACTATGAATCTCAGACAGTAATTCACGCTGCCCTTTTAAGCAAAGCAGGACCCGATGACTCTATACCGTGGAAGATCTCCAAAGCGTAATTGATGCAGACAACCGTGTTGATGTTTAGAAATCCATCCAGAGAATTCAAAAACAACTCCAGGAAAGCACAGCTTAGGAGTGTTTCTTGAATATTCATTATGCACCCAGAAGAAAATACATTTTTAAGACCAACACGCACCTGGAAGATGACTCCATCCCGCCCTTCTTGCACTGGAGGCTTTCTTGGACAATCTTAAAGGTCATGTGGTTACTCAAAACTATAAAAAGCGATACAAAAGCAACTTTGTACTGGTACCTGGAAAGCCTTTGTTAATGCTTCCCAGAACAAAATCATCCTTTTTCCTGTTGTTCCCTGTAGTGACGGTAAAGACGCAAAAAAACTCAGTTGTCCTTTCCTAGCAAGAGAGAGGTAAAGCATTCACAAACAACAGCCAGTGTTCCCATAGCCTTCCGCAGGTTAAAAATCACTTCTCCATTCCCCTCCCTGTAAATAAGCAACACAAGTGGGTCATTACGGACACTGCACATCTTCACACCCTCCGAAACAGCTTCATATTTACAGTCAACTTCTTGTGAAAGCTGCGGCAAAACCTCATTTCAGGCAAACACACACATCAATTATTTTGAGAGTACTTCAAAAGAAAATCCTCTCAAGTCAATACAGCAAAAGCAATCACTGAAGATTTGGATACGAATTTAAATTGGCAACTTTTGAAAGAAGCACCTTGTAATTACACGTGGAGAAGTTGATGGCACTTTTTGTTTACCAAACTGAAAGTTAATTTTCATGGCAAAATTCTAACTGCTAAGTCCAAAAACACCAGAAAACACACCTGCCAGAACACATTTAAGACTACTCATAGGTCAAGAGCTTTAAACCAGGAAAATGTGCATATAAATACCTAGTTAGAGCTGTCCAATTAACAGCATGTTCTACAGTGGAGAGATAAACAGCTTGTACAAAAAATGAGTGGAAGCCAGAGGCAGGTCCCTGCTTCGCTACGCTCTGCATACTTTGGCACCAAACAAGAACAATTTCATGTCTTTCAGATTCCTTCTGCCGCTACCAACGCCAGCTAGAAATCTGTTCCAGCACACGAGGAATGCTCTTCAGTTCTTCAACACTTCCAGCAACTGCACGAAAGAGCATCAGCACTGGTCTCGCTTACCCAGTTCTCTCCTAGCCGCTTCTTAACGCGCCTCAATGCAGAAGATGTCGCAGCTTCCAGCACCCACGTCTTCATGACTAACGAAGACTCTCAAACAAGAGACAGACAGAGAAAATACCCTGATGGGACAGGGTGCTCATCACTGGATATTTAGGATATCATTTATTTACCACCACAAACTGCCACACATTCGCAGCACAGTCTTTTTTCTTTTTTTCTCAATACGGTGTTTGAGTTGATAAATGATTGTTTCTAACCCAAAACATCACAGAAAACCTCACTCAGGAGCAGAACTCGTAACTCATTCCACGAGACTTGGTATCATTCAACATTTTTCTCAATGACCAGAGGGGAAATAGAGCAACTGCTAACTCAGTCTGCAGATAAAGCCCAACAAATGCAAAGCAACGATGCGGACAGTGTGTTTGTAGAGAGCAATCTAACCCGTATGACAGCGGCCTGAACTCACTGACACAGTCTGTTCTCACGGAGCCCTGTACAAACACACCTGCAGCACAGGGCTGCACCCAGCAGGCAGGAGAAATTCCGGTTAAAACCTCTTCACGCAATACGGTAGCAAAAAGGAGAAAAATAAAGTCCAGGGGCGTGGAACAGAGGCCCTGCAAATAAGAGGAAAGTAGTAAAAAAATATGTTTATCTCTGTCTAGTATACAACTGGGGCTTATTCTAGACTCCTCTATGGAAGTCTTCTGGCCAAAAATGTGGAAAACTTTAGGATGCAGAAAGTTGTAACAACACAAAGGGAAAGGCTCCACAATAAAAGAATTCAGAGATCAGATGTCCAGAGGTCAGGACTAAGACATAAATGCTATATATGCCCTCACATAAAATGAGAGAGCACACTAACGTGTGCTTCGGCATAGTACAGAAGAACACAACAAGAACCAACAGCTAAAAGCTGAAAATACAAAAATCTAGAAGAAAAAAAGGAAAACACACCTTTCAGGGGCCAAACTACTATGGAAAATGTTCACCATCACCATCTGTCTTCAAGAGAAAGAGATACTGTAGCCAAAAACTAATTCCTGCACTCAAAACAGGGTGAAATGCGGGAAATTGAAGGGTAAGTGATACCTGGCTAGTTAAAGTAGTCATCCTGGTATCAACTTCTGGCTTTAGAACTCTGAATGGCCAAAATCTCAAACTTTATTAATTGCTCAGAGTTGCCTGAATGTGAAAAGTACCAAGAATTACTACAGGTGTAAACTGCATGGTAGAAAAAAAGGGTATGTCTACTGAGGACGTGCTGGCCAGGAGCTGCAGTAGTGCTTTTTGAACCCCTAAAGCTCCACATCCCCATGTNTGAGGACGTGCTGGCCAGGAGCTGCAGTAGTTTTGATCGGCTGAACCCCTAAAGCTCCAGATCCCCATGCAGCGGGTGTTGGCAGACTAGTTAGGAGGGGTCTGCTTTGTTTTGGAGGAGGTAACTCAGAAAAAGCTGAGATAGCTTAGACATGGCTTGTGGGACTGCAGGATAAAGCGTTTCCTCTCCTATCTGGTTACCCACGGCAATAGAGAACACCGCTGCACGAGAGGAGTGACTGAACACAGTGAAGGGAAAGCTACAAGCAAGACAGGAAAGAAGGTCTATGTAAAATCAACTCACCACATGAGTTCCAAAAATTCACACTCAAGTTCAGATTCTCCCATGATCTTCTATAAATGGAACCAATGCTCTTCAATCTCTTTTTTTCCCCTAGCTGTCTCCTCCCTTCCTTGCTCACACAGGCAGAAAAATGAGTCAGAGTCCTGGTGTTCCTCAACCGAGAGGTCAGCACGAATTGCAAGGAGGTGGTGTCCTTCCCATGCTGGGCCTGTACCAGAAATCCAACTCTAATCTAATGATGAATGAGGATCTCCGAACAGTACTAAGATTTTAGAACATCTAAGATTAATGTTTGAATAAGAAAACATGCCATGGAAAGGGGCTACCCCCGGGACTGCTCTCAGCTACTTCTGTCAAAGGCAAGTTCACGCCCAGGGAGCCTGTACCGGTGGAAGCTCAGGATAACATATTTTGCAGCAACTCCTNCAAAGGCAAGTTCACGCCCAGGGAATAATACCATATTTTGCAGCGACTTCCAACTTGTTCTTTCCTTCGTTCCTTCCCATTAACCTCTTCTTCTCCCAATTAGTGAAAGCAGGCAAAGGAAAATGACCCTGTTTATTTTCTTGCAGCACAGAGGAAAGCCCTCAGCTTACTGTGCCACATAACAAGCAGCCGTGGCCTGTTGAAGGATATAAAAATCCAACACGTTTGCCTTAGGCAGCACCTCAGAAATGAAGCGGAAGCCACCGACAGCACACACTCATTACAGGACAGATTTTAAAACTCCACGCTGTCAGCCCAGATGTCCGGTAAGCCGGACTGCCTAAGCTGCTTGGGAACAGAACTTATCCCTGACATTCTGCCAATTAAAAAGCACAAAATCCCCACACCATCAGCGCGCCGCTCAACTTGCTGGAAGTGGCTGGACTAGACGCACAGACCAGCCACTGACTGCGATGTGCTCGGTTAGCTCTTCAAATCCTCCGGGGGGAAAAAAATCCACCCATCTTCTTGGCATCAACAGGAATACCAGAGCTGAGGTTCAGACTGGGCACATTTCAACCCAGTTTAGAAAACCATGCATGCTGCTTGGTGGAAATGTTGTTCGATTATACAGAGTATACAACAAACCAAAAAAACAAGAGACAGAACAGTTTGTGTTCCGTCTGGCTAATGATGCAAGTAAGTGCAGCGTACGTAGGAAGAGGAAATTATTGTACACATATAGACATATGGCTGGGAATATTTCTGCTTCAACAATGAAAAGGAGAAAGACAGAGCAACAAAACATTTTCTCAACATCTGCGAGTAACTGGGAGCTCCACTGGATTTCAGCGATATGGAGACACCCAGAGTATTCACATTCCTTGAGTTCACTATAGTTAATCTAAAGAAAAAAAAATTGTAATTACGCAAAAATAACACTAAAAATATATTTACTTATTGCAGCAGTCTCATGTATTCCCACTGCTTTCAGTAATGCCTCTAACATACTCCGTTAGCACAGTCGACAGCTTTTGTTCATAATTACTTGAAGCTACAATGGTTCACAAGTTTGTCTGTGCCGGGGGGAAGCCCGTCAATCACGGAGACGGCAGAGGCAGACAAGTGACAGACATCCCTGCGACAGATAAGTAGTACGGTCTTTTAACCGAAGGACTAAGCTTGTCAGCGGCCGACTCAAAATAACCCCTCCTGTAATGGAAAAGGGAAAAAGGTGGGGATTTAGTTGGGTAAGCCATCCGGCAGACTTAACTTACCAATTTCAGAGCCTAGAGAGAGGAAAGAGAAGGAAGATCAGTAATATCCTTCCTCCTTCAGTAATTCATTTCACCGCCTAAAGTCTCCTGAACAAATCGCTGTGCTGCCCTGGCCAGCAAAAGATCAAGTATTACTGGGCAGAGCAAAGACAGTCGACAGCCACTGGAGCTGCCCTCAAGTTCAGGACCTGCAAAATACAGCCCAAACCAGGGGCTTTCCTTTGAGTTTGTCTAAGGTTTGGGAACGTACAGCAGAAAGAGGATCTGTGCCCTCTGTGGGGCTTCTAAAGCTACACAGCACAGCAAAAGCAAGACAATCATAAAAGAAACCCAAAAGCTGCTTAATCACCTCATTGTGGCGATATCCTCCCATGCAGTTTCTCACTCCTTTGAACTTTCAAACCACCCTTGGCTTTGAGGTTCCTTCCACCCCACTATAGAGAGGACTCAGAATAATTTCTGAGTACGCAATCTCTCTCCTTTCCCCCATACCACAATCTTTATCCTTCTACTAGCTACTCTTTTCCCATCGCATCTCCATTCCCTCTGCAGCTCTCTTTGTATCTGTTCCATCACCTCGGCTGCAGTTACGAGAAGGTCCCCCTCTCCCTCTTATTTCTCCAATCCCAGCTGACCCCTCTGCTCAGCAATCCTTCTTCCCACATCACCTTTTCATGCACTTCAGACCATTCAGACCTTTTTCTCAGCTGCTTTACATCCTTTACCTCCTTTACCTGTTCCTCTCCAGTGCTGCACGTTTCCATCCCTGCCTTCAGTCAGGCCCAGAGGAAAGAGCAGCTCTCGGAAGCTCTCTCACCTTTAATCCCCTTCTCTCCAGCACATCACAAGCTCAGAAACCTGAATATCACCTCTGCTAACCTCAGCTCTCCCACATCAGTGCTCGACTCGCACTCTTGCCAAATTAATCCTCCCAAGTCCAGAATCTTTCCAGTTTCTTTCCAGAAAGAAGGCTGACAACACTAAAAAGAACTCTAAAATGTTTTGTTTTTTTCACCCAGTGACTCTTTTCCGTTAGCCACGTCACTAACCCCAAGGCATCTGCCCTTCTTCCAAACAGCTCAAGGGTTCCTTTGACCCATACACTTCGCTTCTGACCTTTTGTTTCTCTTCCTCTCTCGAGATGGTTACACATCCTTTTACTTCATCAAGGAGATCACAAGTCGATCGGCCAAGGACGAAATCCGAGGGATCTCTGCAGCCTCCCTCCCCCTCACCGTGCCGCATCCATCCCTGCTTCAAGCCGGGTAATTCTAGAGCTCCAGCTCCCTTTTGTCGTGCCTACTCGGGTCTCAACAGACCAGCAGGGACACGGGGTCACGTTTGCAGTCATACTTGGGCAAAGGACAGAAATTTCCCCTTCTGAAGTTTAGAATTAGAACAGCCAGAAACTGGGTGAAAAAGGCACTCTTACCACCGACAAAAACCCTCCTACAAAGGGAGCCCACGTACAAATGTGTGACTTTGCACTAACTCAGAGTCTTCTTTCGCTGTAGTTTTGAGACCAGTGTTTTATAGAGATGACCAAAAGCTGCGTGCTAAAGGCAGGCGTATTTCTACCTATGCTTAGCAACGCTCAGAGCACAGCTTTCACGGCAGACCCGCAAACACTCAGCATAGCGAGCCATTTCCAGGGACCATCTCCATTTCCCAACTCATCTCCATCTAAATACAGAGGAAAAAATCTTCCCTGAAAGCGATTTTGATGGAAGATGAAAAACAAGGCTAAAAAAGCCTTCCTCCATGAATATACTTCAGAAAATTGTTAGACTGACCAAACGTCCTGTATGTGTACAGGCGCTTGAGCTCCCACCAACTCAGTGAGACCTTGGCCAAGACACTCGGGCCCAGTCTCCGTCTCATCAGCTCTTTGACAGCTCATCGGTTTCACGCTCAGGCCTCTGAAGCCTTGACCAACTCCAAACTGTTCATCCCAGAGAACCGACTCCCCTTTTCCCTTGAAGGAAGCTTTAACACACAAAATAAAATGTCTTCTCCCTGCCAAATTTTCAGGGAGAAAAGAGGAGGGAAGTTACCCTACTATAAAAACAAACCCTACCTTTTTTTTTTTACTCTAGTCTGTGGGAAAGACAATGAAAGCCTGATATTTGGCATGGATAAAGTCCCAATTAAAAACAGTGCCCTTTCTTAAAGTCAAGGGAAAAGAGGGTTGTGACTGGGTTACTGTTTCCGAGCATGCTCTGCAGCTTTTCAGATTTCGGCATCGGGTAATGGAGCTCTGCTTCCTCTCTGACATCACTGCACATTCTCCCTGCATGACCAGAGCAATGACACAGTTACCTGTTTTGCTGCTACAATTATTTTTATTTTTTTTTTTGCAAAGGGCTTGCCCCACAAAGGGACAAGAAGGAGGACACCAAGCAAAAGGCACACGTGAACAAGTTGTGCAACACACGACTACAGAGCTCACCCATCTCTGGGGTATATCCTGGAGCACCTGACTTTGAGGTTCCCCACCTCTCCTCTCCCAAAGCAAACCATTATAAGAAATGTATTTTCAAACTCAACATCTGGCTCGTTCCCTCTTCCTGAAACAGGAACTTCAAAACCCCATCAGACCATTTCAATATTAATGACAACTCATTGCTTCATTTAAGAAAACGAAGGATGCAAACCAGCCCCAGTGTTTCGTTAGTAAGCCTACAGCCCACAGATAAGGTAACACAAACAGTGCAGTCGACCCCCTCAATACCTATTTTCTTGTGCGTTTACAACACAGTTTAGTAATGACTTATGAAGCATGCATTCCCTAAAACATCCAGAAGGAACAACATAAATGAACCACTCCTGGATGTCCTGACTGTTTCCAAGACTGCACCTCAATGCTACACGGAGCAGAATTACGCAAGCTCCGCAACTATCAAAAACCTCCCCGCTCTCTAGAGGAAAGGCAGGAGTCCGGGTGAAAAGCGCTGCTACAACTTCGGGCTCCCAAAACAAGACCAACACATAAAAGCTCTCCTGGAGATGCGTCTCTTCTCACTCCTTTTGTTTTTCTTTCTAACCTCTCCCGGGCTGAAGTCAGAAAACAAAATGTCATTGTTTCGGCTTAATGAGACAACGTTCCCTTCCCCATTGTTTATTTAAATCCCCTTTAAAACAGCAGCGGCGCCGTTAATTAGGTCGAAATACTAATTTTTGCGGGGGATAGGAGAAGGAAAACCCTTTCTCCACAAAAACGGCGCCTGGCACATCCTGGGGGCACCGGACGGGCGGGGGTGTCCCACGGGGGCGCGGGGAAGGGGGGCAGCCCCCATCCCGGGGGCGGGCAGGTGAACCCCCGGTGAGGCGGGGCCCGAGTCAGCCTCCGGCCTCAAACCGGCCGGAAAAGCCCCCAGACCCCGCGCTCCCGCCCGTGCG